>MCJB01027917.1:0-18433 GCA_002018475.1 Nicotiana obtusifolia
GACAAGGCCCGATTTCGAAGAGGCACGAAATGCCTATGAAATTTGTTATGGAAATTGAATTGTTCGATGTCTGGGGTATTGACTTCATGAGCCCTTTCATAAGCTCATGTGGGATGAAATACATCCTAGTGGCTGTAGATTATGTGTCAAAGTGGGTGGAAGCCGTTGCCATGCCAAACAACGAAGCTCGGAGTGTAACCACGTTCCTAAAGAAGAATATTTTCACCAGGTTCGGCACTCCAAGAGCCATCATCAGCGATGGAGGTTCACATTTTGTAACAGAGTATTCAAGGGTCTCCTCGACAAGTATGGGGTCAAGCATAAGGTGGCCACACCTTATCATCCACAATCGAGTGGACAAGTCGAAGTCTCAAATAGAGAAATCAAGAGCATCCTTGCTAAAACTGTGAACGCAAATAGAATTGATTGGTCAAGGAAGCTGGATGACGCTCTTTGGGCATATCGTACAGCTTATAAGACTCCGATTGGTACATCCCCATATCGGTTAGTCATTGGAAAAGCATGTCATTTACCCGTTGAACTCGAGCATAAAGCTATGTGGGCTTTAAAAAGATTAAACATGGATTGGGCAGAGGCTGGAGCCTTAAGACTTGCACAATTGAGCAAAATGGAGGAATTCAGATTCCATGCTTATGAGAGTGCAGCGGTCTATAAAGAACGAATGAAGTTCGTCCATGATTCCAAGATCTTAAAGAGGGAGTTTAAAGCGAGAGATCTGGTGTTGTTATTCAATTCGAGGCTAAAGTTATTTCCAGGAAAGTTGAACTCCAAATGGTCGGGACCATTCAAGGTTGTCAATGTTTTTCCATTTGGAGCTGCCGAATTGGCATCGGAGGATGGACTCCGAACTTTTAAAGTAAATGGGCAGCGAATCAAACATTATCTGGGTACAAGTGGAGAAAAACACGTCATAGAGCAGCTGGCCATACAAGATGATAATGTACCGCCTACGGACGGAATGCAGATGCATCTTAGCATCGTCGTGCCGCGACGTTAAATCAAGCGCTTCATGGGAGGCAACCCATGTGTGGTATTAGTTATTTTTCTATTGTTTAAAATTATGCTTCTTTTCTTTTTCTTCTTCTTTACTTATTTATTTACATTGGTACTTAGTTTTGTTTGAAGGATTTTTTTTTTAGATACAGGAGTGTGAGGGGTGAACACAACGATGAGCAGAAGTTGCTACAATTGCATAAGACTGTCGAAGAGGAAAATGTAACACAAATGCCATCGCATGTCGTATATGCGAACCGCATCTGCGTCGCATTGTAAGACATAAAGATGAGCAAAAACATAAGCAACAAAATGCGATGAAGTTCATAAATCTGCGATCGCATTTGTACTCTGCGAATTGCATTTCTATGGCAGACAGCCACAGAGAAACTGGCTCAAATCTCAGCTGAAAATGCGATAAGGGTATTCATTCTGCGGTTCGCATTTCCACTATGCGAACCGCATTGCACTCGCATACAGGTACAGAGAATTTTGTTCCTGATTTGACTAAAACTGCGATGACCCATTAACAGATGCGGTTCGCATTCCATTATGCGATCCACATTTTCAAAGCTAACCTATCAAGTACGTATTCCCTTCAGTCACTCAGATTTTTATTTTTCCCTTCAACCTAAGTATATAAAAAAATAAAACGAAAAGAAAACCCTATTTCACCACAATCAAACAAAAGCTGTGACGGGAACAAAGCAAAAGATTCCGGCACCCTTTCATCGGAATATACCAAATCCGGCAAAGAGTTCACATATCTTTCATCTAATCATCTACTTCAAGGTATGTACACTTCATCTGAGATGTCAAGTTGTGGTTTTGAAACCCTAGGTTTGCTTATTTCATGATAAGGTTCAAATCCTTTTGGGAAGATAACAAACTTTTTAGGTTCAATTTATCAATGGGCTGCTTATTATTGGGGATGTAAAGTATTTTGCGATCCACATATTCAAAATGTAGATCGCATCTAGATCGCAGATACTAAACCCTAGCCACGTGAAGAAGAAGACTCATGCGGAGTGTCTGCGAACCGCAGACCCACCGCATTCATCCCCAGAACATATGGCAATGCAAGAGATGATGAATTGGTAAGTCTGCGATCGCAGACTTAATCTGCGAACCGCAGACTCACCACATACATACTCAGAAACTTTCTTTAAAAACAATGACAAATGTGGTGGTTCTGATATCGCAGACCTTGTTCTGCGACCACAGATCACACCGCAAATTTCGAAGTTCGTGGCTTATCTTTCCTGTTTTGGTTGTTTTCTCGAACATTGATGATGCCACTAACACCTATCATTTACGCAGACATGGCTAAGAAGAACGCAAGAGCAAAGAGGCCTTCAACCACTCAACAATCTGAACAAGCCAAAAGAGCAAAGAAAGATGCAGTTAGACCAAGCACCTCCCAGTCTGAAGAGGAGGACTGCTTTCCGGAAGTGGATTTAGCTACCGAAGCACGAAGAAAAAAAGGGAGATGACCTTCAGCTTCGTTTTGAAGTTGAAGGTTCTAGAACTCTATTTCGGGAGGCGCTTGCAAAGAGGAGATTTCTACTGGAGAAGAAGTTAAGCTTGAATGGACTCCCAGAACATTATCCTCACATCCTGGAAAAAATTAAAAGGAGGAACTGGGAGTACTTCACCACGGACCAGAAGGAATACAATGAGACGATGGTCCGGGAGTTCTATGCGTCATATGGAGCATCACGATCACCATATCACAGACGCAACAGACTATTTACCGGTATTATCCAAGTGCGGGGGAAAGTTGTGTTCTGTGACAGCAACCATATCAACGAATTATTCTTCCCTAACTGGAAAGCAGGCACAGAAGAGTATGATGTAAGGTTCTCCAACAGAGAGCATGAGCGTGGATGGATAGCATCCACTATTGCAAAGGGGGTCCCAGCTTGGATAAATCCTGGGAGAAAAATTTACAAAGAGGATCTCACACGGGAAGCCAAATATTGGCTCAGCTTCATCACCTCCCAACTCGTACCCTCAAGAAACGAAATAGAAATTAGCATTGAGAAGGCACTTCTCATTGCCTGCATAATGAAGGGGGTTACGATTGATGTGGGAAGCCTCATCTTCCAGGAAATCGGCATCAGAGCGATTCAACAGACTACCTCACTCCCTTTCCCAAGTCTGATCACCACACTTTGCCAAGAGGTGGATGTCCCATTCCTCCCTCACCAAGACAGACTTGGGAAATCTACGAGAGATATTGATATCACTCGTATCAGTGATGCATCGGCCCCTGCACCTACCACAATAGAGGAAATTGATGCGCAGAACCTCCTATCTCCTCAGGATCCTGCATCTCCATCTCCCACTGCTACGGAAGCAGCTGCACCATCAACTACCACTGGCCTATCCACCTCACACGTGCCATCCATTTCAAGAATGGGTCTAATTGTTCAGCATACTAACTCTAAAATGGACCAGCTCTTGAAATCATTGCCTTCGCACGTAAAACAAGCACTGACTCCTTTGCTACAACAACAATTGGAATTCGGAGAAAGGTTGTCAAAGCTGGAATCGAGGGTTCATAGCATGGAAGGTGGCGTGAGGGGTCTACCCCAACTACAAGAGGATGTAAAATCATTAAAGACCGATCTCCAAAAGATGTAAAATCTGGAGCTTGATATTTCATCCATCCTCCCCAATGAGGGTAACCAGAGTGCCGGCCAGGCCAACTTAGGACTTGACTTCACGACTCTCATGACGGACATCCCACCGTCAGCTGCTAAAGTGTCGCAGCCTCCCGCCCCTACCATACCGGTGGAATCTCCTGATGATGAGACCTCGAAAGGGTGGTCAGAATCTGAAGAGGACAACTCCGAAGAAGCCAGCGATGAGCTTGATGCAGGTGCAGTCCCTCCTCCACAGGAAAAAGGAAAACAAATTGTGCTGCCTACAGCAGAGGGGGAACAAGAGCAGGCAGACATTGCAGCTGCCATTGAACGCTCGTTGATAGATAAGGCCGCCAGGAGATTTCCTTCGGCGGGAGATGGTAGTAGCAGCTCAGCGGCTCCCCCACCGGCTTCGGACCGGACTCATTCTCCTCCACCAGCACCGGCAGCACAATAGGCTAATCTCTTCGTGCAATTGCACCACGAGGGAGCCCCTTTTGTCCTTTACTTTTTTGTTTAGTGCATTGGGGACAATGCATGTGTTTAAGTTTGGGGTGGTAGCCTTATATTTCCAGTTGGTCTGTATATTTTAACTGAATTGTGAACTTGTGGCATTCGATATGTTGATAGTGATGATTTATGAGTTGTGTATATATGTTGTTGTAACTGTTATAATTAAATAGTTAGCAATAAAATCCCCTTATTTTTTCTTTTGTCGGGTTCTTTTTCAAGGGTGTAATAGTAGAACCAGGCTGTTGAGTATAAAGTACATTGACCAGGATGGTATGTAGGTGAACAAACAAGTATGAAACCATAAGTGAAGGATAGAACCTTGGAAACAAATCAATTAAGTGAAGTTGAGGCTCGCTCAGTAACTCTAGGACTACTTAGAATTGTGATTGTAGACACAAGGAAAGTTTGGAGTCACTAAGTGCGCATTCCAAAGCTGTGAACTATGTTAACCAAACAGTTGATGTGCTGGTGTGTGTGAGCGTTGTTCGATAATTCTCGTGTTCATTGCTGCTATCTAGAACTTGCTCGATTGGTTCTTCGTTGCCTATAATACGTATGCTAAGTTAGAGAAGTGATCTTAGGCTTTCTTTGAGTAGTGATAAAACCTTTCTAGCCTCCTTCAGCCGACCTGTGCATATTAACTATCACTAGTAACCCATTTTGAGCCTAGTAGCCCTTTTGTTGGCCTCCGCATTATAACCTGAATCCATTCATTAAAATGACTCTTTTGGAACCCATTCCTCCTTGAACATTGAGAGTATTGATAAAAGATTAAGTTGGGGGTGGGGGGTCAATAATAAAAGGGGTAAAATCATGAGACTCCATACCTCAAAAGCTCATGTCAATCTATGAAGCTTCGAAAAAAAAAAATATATATATATATATATATATATAAATAGATACCATAAGTGTGAAAGCAAAAGAAGAACAAAAAAATATAGTCAATGTGAGTGGTATACAGAAGCTTGAGAATCAAATAAAGAGGTATGTGAGTGGGGTTTAATGTGGGATTGTAAATCCATTGAACGAAAAGGAACAAAAGGCTGGAAGGAGAAAGAGAGTAATGAGTGTTCAAGGAGGAAGTAGCCACTATTATCTAAATTCACATCCTACCCTTCCTTAAACCAACATTACAAGCCTATAAAGTCCTTATGTGATCTTTAACTAAAGTGTTCTTATGAATAGGTGATGAATTAAAATAAGGGCAAGCCTATGGCATGGCAGGGTGGTGACACATGAAATTTTATTCGGAGAGAGAGTGTTTTTAGTCTTGTTGTCCCTTGATTTATTCCATGACAAATACTGTGCGAATGGGACTTTCTTTCTGGTGGGGGCACATACACTTCTAGGTTGATAGCTAGTTGAGCTTGGAGTCAAAACACAAGCTGATTCAGCTGAAAGTAGCATTTAGTTACTTTGTTGAGGCTCAAACGTTCACTAATTGATTGTTTGTTCTTTGAAGCATTTTAATGATTTTAAGGGGGTACGGTAAAAGATGGTTATACTTACGATGTTATCAACAACCACTGTCCTTGGTCAATGTTGCTTTATATTTGATAGGTAGAGTAGTAGTTAGGGTGGTGTTGCGTTAATTGCTTGAGGACAAGCAAGAGCTTAAGTTGGGGGTGTTGATGTGCCGGGAAATTTCGGCACATATTGATACTATTTGTTTGAAAATTGCTTGTTTCGCTTGTTAATTATCATGATATTTACTTAGTTTTAGTGTAATTTCAGTATATGGATGAAAGAGACCCAAAAGTGTGAAAAGAAGTGCAAAAGCCGTCCAAAGGCAAGAAAAGAGATCAACAACACAGCAGGAGCAATTCTGCGACCGCAAAGTGGATATGCGAGTCGCAGAATTAGAACTTAAATCGCAAAGGCGGACAGAACTTCAAGTCAAAGTTGAAGTAAGAATGCTATCAAAAATGCGACCACAGAATGGAAATGCTAATCGCATTTTCATCGCATACACGGACAGAGTTTGAAGTGAAAAATAGAGGGGAATCGCGATCGCAGAACCATTCTGCGGACCGCATTCTTAAATGCGACAGGAAGGAAAAGTTCTGGTGAAGTCTGCGACACAGGATGAAGATTCTGCGGACCGCATTCCTGTTCTGCGATAGGAATGCGATCGCAGACGGAGAATTAGGTCAGCTGTTATTTCAGTTCGCCTCGGTTCTTGGGCCTATATAAATAGCATCTCTAGGGTTGTGTAAAGGGAGACGGATCAGAATTCAAAGTGCGAAAATAGTGCTTTTGGTTATTTTTCAAATTGGGAGAGAGTTTTGGGTGATCAAAACTGAGAAATCAATATTGTTGTAAGATGAATTCAACTATTCTTATTTTTTCTTTAGTTTTCAATATGTGTAGCTAAATTCTAATACTGAGGTTGTGAACCCTAGATGGGTGGAATGTTATTGAACAATTGATATTGCTTCCAATTTCGAAAGAATCTTGATACTTATTTATTTCTCGTTCTTAATTAAATCGTTAGTGGTTGCAAACATTAACGAGTGCCAATTTACGCTATTGTACCTTGGAAAAGGGAGATAGAGTTTGGTAGAAATAAATAACGACAATTCAAGGCTCTAACCCTTGTTTAACAAAATCACTTAGGAATAAGAGGATTTTGAGTCGGCGAATGATTGGGTATTCTTAATTTTGACTCTAATGTATTCGGGAGGATCATAAGAGGATACGTTATCTAAATATTAGAAAATATCGGATAACAGTATAATAAGAACCGATTGCATATCAAGAACGGATGTCAATATCAATATCGATACATTCTACTACATTAGGGGGAGCACAACCTTAGTATCTCAAATTCATATCTTTATTCAACTATTCTTTTCAAGCTGCAATTATTAGTTTAACTTTCTTTAAGTACTCAACATCAATTTACTATATTTGGTTACTTGATCGAATTACGACTAAGTATAGTATTGCTTTAATCAGATCTTTGTTTCACGCCTATTCCCTGTGGGATTCGACCCCAACCTAGTTGGGTTACTATATTTGACATCGATCGCTTACACTATTGTTAAGGTGTAATTTGAGCGGATCAATAACTCGAAAGGTCCTATGAAGTTTATCTATGAAATCATGCGGGTCCTCCCTTTAATCTGTTCTCGTAAACTCTAGGGGACTCGAGGCAATAAAATCTTGGACCCTTGAACTCCCAGACCCCTCAGAAGATCCTGCACTAGCTGATGCCCTAGCTTGTTGCTGGGTAGCTACCAACAGTGTCAACAAATGCACTTCACTCCTCTAGTCCTGATCTGATGGAAGTGGAGGGGGAACTGAATGCGCGGTATCCCTAGGAATCTCATCAGGTGGTGGAGGAGCCGGTTATGGCTGAGTAGGGGTCTCGCCCTGGGCCTCAAACTGGGCCCTTTTACTGGGGGTACCCTGTTGTCCCCTCACCTGCTGTTGTATATCTCCGCTGACTAGCCGTAGTCTTCCTAATCACCGTCATCTCTGTATGCAAATACAAATACATAAGTTTAACTCAAATTACCTATAACTCAGTTCTACAGCAGGATTTAGATTTGGAAGAAAGGTAACCAACTCCTAAATGCCCAATTGTTACCTGCTTATATAATGTGGTGCACAACACATCTATAAATAAAATCCTACTAGACACGGCTTGTAGACTCCCTAGGAAACAATTGCTCTGATACCAAGTTTGTCACACCCCAAACCTGGGGAGGGGAGACCGGCACCCGGTGCCTCACTTAACCGATCGTACCAACTTGAGACTGAGGGACTCTAAACATAAAATGTCGTACTTTGGCCATAGGGCCACATTGCAAGACAATTTGTGAAGCAAAATACAAAACTGAACGGAGACTAGCTCTCACTTAACACCAATATAAAGTTGGGCCGACAAGGCCGTCATAACTACTTCAGCTAACAATCGAAAAAAATTTATATACAAGGCCTACAAGCCCAACATACTACACTGACTAACAAGATATGTCTAAAAGCCTCTACTAATGGATGTACTATGGTCGGAACAGAGCCCCGACTTACCCACAATATACACACACACACACACACACGCATACATATGCATTATGTACTCTAAAACCTAGACCCGGCAACTCCGGAACAAGTGGGGCTTACCAATCAAGCTGAAATCAGACAGCACCTACTGATGAGGTCTACCCATCTCTCTATCTAAACCTGCATGCATGAAATGCAGCATCCCCAGAAAAGGGACGTCTGTACGACAGAATGTACCGAGTATGTAAGGAAATAGAATAAATGAAAGTTGAAACTGAACTTATAATATAATAAGTGAAAGTAATAGGGAGTCAAGATTATCTAGAGATATACTTACCTGCTGTTACTGACTCAACTCTCTCAATATAGTAAGTAAAATTGTTGTCCGGCCCTATAAAGCTTGGTACATGTAACTGCTTGGCCGTAGTAGGCTCACTCATAGGCGCTCGGCCATAGTAGGCTCAGTATATAACTTACAATCTGATTAGAGGTTGCCCAATAGGGGCCTGCCCATTGATTATAGCTCGATGGTAGTGAATATATATATATATATATATATATAAAAAGACCCTCTACTCTCTTGACTGGAAAAAGACAGTACCTAACTGAATATAAGGTCCCGGTAAGGGAAAATATTGTAACTTATGGGACTAGGATAATGTACATAAATACAGGAGTATGAACTTCTCTTTATGTCTCGTTATGAAACGCATCTAGCCACGAGATCATGCCAAAATGAAAGAAGGGTTTAGCCTTAACATACCTTATCACTATCTTTCCAATAATCACGTTGAACTCGTCTCTTCGCACTTTAATCTACAACAATGATAATAATACTATCATTAAGTTATGAAAGGTACAACTATGGCACAGCAAATGACGAGCTTATTTTATATTAAAACGGGCAGCATTTCCCTTATAAAATTAACTTCCTCCACTCGAGATAACACCAACAACACAAGAACACAACATTAACAACATATATACACTATTTTCCAACATTATATCCATCACAAAATACCACAAAATAGCCAAACATACCCCAGTCATTTCTTACACAAAACGACCACTATAGTAGTGTCAAACAACCCAAAAATATTACGACGAATGACCAGCTCACCACCCCGCCATTATGTGGTGTTTCTCCACACCCATTCTCCTCCAAAAATCCATAAAACAGTAGCACAAAATACAAACAAAAACACGAAATAGCCCCCCAAAACAGTCCAATACAAGTGTAATAACTCGAACTCACGATTTTCGATCACCGTCCTGTGAGTTCTTACTATTATAGAACAAATTATATACTTTTCCAGCAGAAACATTTCATGAAATAGAGTAGTATACTTACCTTATTTGTTTAATATCTCCGCTCCTGTCTTGGTTCTTTAACCCTTAGTTTTTTCCTCCAACTAGAACTTGAAGAGAATAGAAAATCAATTAGGGTTTGTGTTGAATTTTTGGGAGGATTTTACATGGGCTTATCTCTGGTTTTTATGCTCTATAATGAGTGTGATATATGAAGTAAATAAGACCTTAAGAGGGCTCTTTGGCCTACCAGATATAGTTAGTCCTCTAATTTAAGCAAGTAGGTGACACACCTACTTGTCACCTATGCAATCTGTGCAGCCTCGCAAAAAAACATAGATCTCTCTACTCCGATGTCGTTTTGACAAATGGTTTAACGATTTGGAAACTAGACTCATAGATATTAAAATTTGATTGGTTGATCTCCCCGTAATTCTAAGTATATTGAGAGAAAAGCTCAGTAACATTTGACCCAAATTTCAGTAAAACTTATGAAAGTAACTTGTGATGACTTTCATCGACTTTTGTTCCACCACTCGCTATACTTCAAAAATTTACACGTGACTATCATACGACTAAAATAACTCATACCATATCCCTCTTATCATTTCAAGCGCTCTAGTCTCACCCCAAAGGTACGGGTTATAACATTCCCAACTTTCGACTTCGACGAAACATTATTTCTTCAATTCGTTTAGCTTCTGAACCTTCCAACCCTCTTGGTACTTGTTGTTCATGATCTTAAATATTTGTAACCTCCAAGAAAACATGATTAACTTACTTTATATACTTTCTAAGATTATCTCATTTTTTGGTCTTACATCAGTTTGCTTATGACGTACGTATGTACGAAAATATGGGGTGTAACATATCCTTGATTCGCCAACTTCAAACCATCCGCTCAGAGCTCTACACCTCTGTCCTCGCAACTCCTCGAATGGGGCCATTTTGATGCTAGAATGATTGTTATTGTTATATGTAACTCAATAAAGGGCAAATGATCATCCCAATTCCGTTTATATTCTAAGGCGCATAATATCAACATATGCTCTCTATGTCAGAATAGTATGCATTGTCTAGAAATCTTTCTATCAGTGAATGCTTAACCCGAGTACCCAAACCTTTCTGAAATGACCTCCAAAAGTTTTCTATGAATTGTGAACCTCCATTAGAGATGATGGAAACCAGATATCCATGTAGTTGAACTACCTCTTTGATACACAACTTAGCATAATCCTCTGCTGTGTCAGTAGTCTTAACTAGTAAGAAGTGAGTTGACTACATGAGTTGGTCTACAATCACCCAAATAGAATCATACTTAAATGTAATGGCCCGAACAGTCGTTTTTCTTTCTAGAACCATGTTCCCCTATTTAAGACTTTTTGATTGTGCTTTTCCTATTTTATAACTTCCGGGGACGATTGGTTTGGTGGCTAAGTTTAATTGTGGCCTAAGGTGGCTATGTTTAACTTAAGTCAACACTTTGAGTAAACAACATTAGAATAGGGATTTGGAGGATACGATAGGTTTGTATGGTGATTTTGATCTTGGGCGTATGTGTGGATCGAGTTTCAATTGGATCGGGAGCGTTTCAACGCTTATTGTCAGAAATTGGCATTTTGAAGATTTTAGAGTTTTCTAAGTTTGACTTAGGATGGAATTTGGTGTTATCCGATCCCGTTTGTTATTACGAGCGTGGGAGTAGGTTTATTTTATTAAATCGGTGTTGTCTGTGAAATTCGGTGTCATTTCGAGTTGTCTAAGTGTGATTCATCATGTTCGGAGTTAGTTGGAAGAAGTTTGAAGTTTAAAAGGTAATTAGTTTTGTTTGGGTTGTGATTCTGGTTGCGATATTATTTTATGTGATTTGAGGCCTCAAGTAGGACTAAATTGTGTTTTGGACTTATTGGTATAATTAGACAGGGTCCCCGGTGGCTCAAGTGAGTTTTGGACCACCCGGAGCAATGTTGAAGTTGGCAGACTTTTGTTGGTGCTAGTGTGTTTCGCGATCACGAAGAAGGATTTTGGAGGGGGTAGTGGTTTGCTGTTTCTGAATGCGAATAAGGCCCTGCAAACACGATGGAGGACCTGGCTCCTCTTCGCGAACACGGGGGTGCCTTCATGAGCGCGAAGAAGGAAGAGGAAGGATGGGCTGGCAGGCTTTGATCTTTGCGAATGCGACAGAGGGGACCTCGAACGGGGATGGTTGAGGGGCAGTGTACATCACGAATGCGACGAGGGCATCGCAAACGCGATGAAGGAATTCTAGGCAGGGGCAGCTTGGCCAATGCGATCGCGAGGTTTCTTCTGCGATCGCGATGAAGGTGCCTGGGCAGAATATAACTTTCATTTCGAGACTTAGTCTCATTTCAACACATTTTCTCTTAGGTTAGGCGATTTGGGAGCTTTTTGATGGGGAATTTTCATCAAGAATTGCTAGGTAAGTGATTTTTACAAATTTTGAGTAAAATACACGTATTAGGTGTGGATTTTAACATGGAAATTAGTAGAATTTTGGGATTTTGTTGAGAAACTTAGAATTTGGCAAAAAATGTAATTTGATCGCGAAATTGGTTATGAAATTTGATATATATTATATATTTGGGATTGTGATGCCATGGGTAATATTTATATTCAAAAATTTTCAGAATTCGGGAACATGGGCCTGGGGTTGACCTTTATTGAATTTCTGAGTAGGATTGGGTATTGACTCTAATAGTTAAAGTTTAAGTTCTTGGGTATATATCGATTGGTTTATACGTCCTTTTGACTAGATCGAGTCGCTCGGTGTCGATTTGAGATGTTAGTAAGATGTGGGAGCCAGGTAGTATACTTGGAAGCAAGATAAGTCTCTTGCCAGTGTTATCAAATATCTTTATGGGATTGGGTCGCTCGCCTCTATAGTATTATGAGATGCATCTTTGGATCAGGTTGTACGACCTCGCCAGTATCATGTAATACTATTCCTATGGGATTGGACCATTCGCCTCGACAGACTCGTGCGTAATATTGGATAGGGAGTCAGTGTTTTTCCTGACTTGAGAATTGTCATTGTATTTGATATTGGTTGTCCTTATTTCCTTTGATGCGGTTGAAGGTATTTGGTGATTTCGTAATGGTTTCATACTCATCTACTTTAACGTACTTTGTTATTGGACCACTAGTAAGTGTCGATGTCGACTGCTCGTTACTAATTCTTCGAGGTTAGACTAGATACTTACTGGGTATGCATTGATTTACGTACTCATACTATACTTCTGCACTATACGTGTAGGTACTGAGACAGGTACATCAAGTGGTCACTCGAGCATATAGCCGCATTAGTTGGAGACTTAGTGGTACGCTGCTTTCTATGCTTCAACACGCAACACCCAAAGTCTCCTCCACCCTATGTTTCTTTTATTTTGTCTTTTTTTATTCCAAACAGTAGTTATAGTGGTTTTGTATATTCTACTAGATGCTCATGCACTTGTGACACCGGGTTTTGGGGATCTTTAGTAGATGTTCATGGTTGCACCTAATACTTATATCATTATACTATATGTTTTGTTCATACTTCGTTACTTAATAAGAATGAAAGTATTTTACCATGGTTTCTAAACTTAATTCCGCTTTAATAATCAAATTCTTGATTTTAAAAGTGCTATGAATGAATGGTTGCGTTGGTGGTTCACCGTTGGCTTCTTAATGGGCGCCATCATGGCCTATGGTGAGAATTGGGCCGTGACAGCTTGGTATTAGAGCACTAGGCTTTATGAGTCATTAGCAGATCTAGTAGAGTCACGAGAAGACCTAGTAGTGTCTTGCGTATTGGTCTAATGGACCCGGGTACATCTTAGGCGGGAGGGGGAGCACAAACCCTTACCACTCATGCGTCTTGCATGTTGCTGCTATTTATCTGACCATAGGTGCACTACCTGCATGTGGGGTTCAGCCGGTTACAGTGGATAGAGAAAAAACTAGACCAGCCGTGACAGTTGAAGAGTAGAAGCGGCTGGAAGATTTACTAGGATTCATCCTCCCTGCTTTAGTGGTGATCAGTCAGAGGACCCACAAGATTTCATTGACCGTTGTAAAGAGTGGCTGCATTAGGACTAATGAAGTCCAACGGGGTGGACTTCACCATATTTCAGCTAGAGGGGAAGGCCCGTAGATGGTGGCAGTCTTATCTCCTAAGTAGGACAACATGTTCACCTCCCTTGGATCAATTCATGCACCTCTTCTTGGAGAAGTATATTCCAGCTTCACATAGGGAGGAGTTATAGGGTCAGTTCGAGCACCTCCGGTAGGGTCAGATGTCAGTGGTTGTACTATGCGCTGAGATTCACTGAGTTGTCTCGTCATGCAGCTATCATATTTTCCATGGATGCAGAGAGAGTGCGAAGGTCTATTGCAGGCTTGTACTATGGGATTCAGGTTTCTATGGCCCGAGAGATAGAGATGAGGACTCCTTACTTCCAGGTTGTGGAGATAGCTCGGATGATCGATCGTATCGACAATTAGAGTGAAGAGTTCACGTCGAGGGATAAATGGACCCAGCATTCCGATGGGTCCAATGGTTGGGGCAGAGGTCAGTTCATGAGGAGCCATCTTAGCAGGCCTATGTATTCAGCATCACAACCTACTCGGGGTATCCAGCGCCGCCTTACTTTAGCAGCATTCCAAAAAGCTTCTACCGTCCACCAACTATTCTGGGTTCCTCTAGTGGGTATCTAGGTTATCATGGTTAGATCCAGAGTGAACAGTTTCCCACTTCGAGAAGTTATTTCTGGTGCAGGGAGTTTGGTCACTTGAAAAGGTTTTGTCACAGACTTCGTAGCAAGGCTGTGCAGCAGGACTATAAGCCCATGATTACCGCACAAGCTGCCGCACCACCAGTTCCGCCGGCCAGAGGTGGAGGGAAGCTGGGTAAGGGTCGCTTTAGAGGTGGAGGCCAGTCAGGTGGCACCCCGGCTAGATGCTATACGTTTTCAGCCAGACTATGGGCAGTCGCTATTCATACCCAATTTTTCCCTCATATTTTCAAATAGTATATATACTTTCAAAATGTTATTTTGCATCATTACTTAATTTTCAAGAGTTATATAAGTATTTTGTATACTTTCCATATTTTTTAGAGCTTTAAATTGATTTCTTTGCATTTAAATTACTTGATTATTTATTAGTTATCCCTTTAAATTATTTTGAAATGACTTAATCACCTAAATTTATTATTTGTATCCACATATAGGTTTCATAATATTTTACCTCATCTTACATATCTACATTAGTATTTTTAGGCTATTTACATAATTTTACAATAATAGCATATGTGTTCCGCATAATTATATTTTTTCACATTATTTTTTGTCAAATTGCATTTTTATATTTTTGTAATGTTAATTTAGTATTTTCAATCACTTTTTTGCACAAGTGATGTTTTATTATCTATAAAATAGTTTTACAAATTATTTTACTAACAATTTTCATGTATTTTAATTTGTACCCCAATTTTAAGTTACTTTCGGAACAAAATCAAGGCCCAAACACCTAACCCAATACCCCAAGCTGCCCTGGCCTAAACCAAACAACCCTTTTTTATTTCAACCCGGTCGGATCCATTCACACGACCCACCCAACTTCCTTTTAATCATGGGCGTCGATATTAGAAAATCAACGGCCCATAATAATCCCTACCTTTTTCTTATGCCCTTTTACCCTGAAACCGTAACCTATTTCCCTCATCCAGCCGCCCCTGCATTCTCTCATGTCCACTCTCACACTAAACCCTAGTCGACCATAGAGATCCCTTCTTATTCTTTCCTTATGCGCGTCCATACACGGGTTTACTTACCTTTTCTTGCTACTATTACTTATTTTATGGTAACTTTCGTTACCATTTCACTTATGGCAAGCCAGATTCTCACAAATCCGGCTTTGATTCTATGGTTCTATGTGATATTGTGGTTCTATGCAATGGAGAAGAGAATCTCTCCTGTATATGGTATATCCAAGTTGATTCCTCCATGAGTAGGGCTTGTGAATGATTTTTCCTAAGTTAAATTCCAACTAGGGTTTGGATTCTGATTTTTCTTTTACTGGTTCTATTACATACTGCATGCGATATTTTCTTTTTGGATTTAGGTTATAATTGATCATTTTCCTTGTTTGTTCATCTTAATTTGAACACTATTAAACCCCTCCCCAATTTTCCCTTTGGATGGACCAGTCACTGAAATTAACTATTATTATTCTCTTATTCTCTCATTCTATAAACTATTCAGAAATTCGAGACCTTGGCCGGCTGAAATCCAAGGCCACCGGAATTTCGGTTGTTGCTCTTTTTGAGTGCGAGCCTGCCCGATGTTCATTTGAAACCCTTGGGAACTTTGACACACTGGGATTTTGGGTGTTGCTTCTCTTTTGCTATTGACGATTAAATTACTGCTGGAAATTGTTCTCCTTACTTACTTGCCCGTTAATTTGTAACTGGTAAGTACCTTGATTCTTGCAGTTCTATTCTTAGGTGTGGTCATGACCTGAATACTATACTTGTTCGAATTTTCTAAACCTATGTGATTACAGCATTTGTTGCCTTTGTTTGCAATCCTTTCTATCTCAAAGCTAGCCTATAGTCATGTATTCTTTAGCATCTAAAATTGCTTAAATCCTACATTTGGATATCTGCCCACTGTATACATATTTCGACCATCTGGAACCTACTTAGTGCACTAAGTCTATGCTATGAGTTTCCTATGTATGTTGCTTGCTCATATTCATGTAATGTTCTGAACTGTTGTGTTTAAACTTTGAGGTACTTACTCATGCGCAGAATTTGCTCGACTGTACTTCTCTATGCTTGATCATTTAAGCATAACTTGCTACTTGATCATGTCTGTATTGTAAACCCTTCATACAAAGCATGCTATTTATGAACCTCAGTCCTCATTATGGTTGCTTACTTTACTACCATCCTGTTCTGTACACTCATATCTGTTAATGCTAGGATTGTTCAAGTTTAATGCTTAAGGATTCTTTGATGTGCAAAACTGAACTTGCTATATGTAATCAATTTGTATTAAACACTTGTTTGCTGAGTAGTTGTGGTGCTGAGTTGGTAATAATGTTGACCTGGAGCTTCTGTATTAGGTTTCTTTAGTAATACCTCTACTTGTCCTGAATTGGTCAACAACTTTTAGTTATCCCCTGCCTTGAATCCTTATGAAGACTGTAATGATACCTACCCCAAAGTAGAGTCTCTCGAGCATGTCATTATCATTTGTTATTCCATATTCAGCTCCTTGCTTTGTGGATTCATGTTTCCTATAACTACTCTGGTGCATCTTGAGAAATCCATACTTTGAACTTGTTTGCCTCACCTATGTGCTCATTGTAAGGTTTTTTTATACATGTATGTTGTCACCCCTAAGATGACACTTAGAAAACCTTTTTGTTGATGATATTAATAATGGGAATCCATGTGTCTTTGCCAGAACCCCGAGCTATTTGAATGACGCGCCTTAGATCCTCATGTCCCTGTTATTCTCTAATGGGTAAGCAAGGCAATTGTTTTCATGTTTGGGGCCTGGCTTGTTGGGCTGTGTATTATTCGATCTGAGCATTGATCAAATGGGCATTGAAGCCTGGATATTGGGCCTGTTAGATATGCAAAAGTACGGCCGATGAAGGCTTAGAAGGGCATTGCTGGTGTTACTTTGTACTTGTGGTGGGCCTGTAAATGTTGTATTTGGGCTTGTAATAGCCATACTAAGTTCGTATTTGTTTTATTGTTCTAACTGGGCCTGTAATAATTTGTAAACAATAGGTGGGGTATTAATGAATAGAGGTTGGGTACTAATACCTGCATGAATGGGTAGAAAACATGCCTCTAGGGTCAATGTGATCTATTTGCTATTTTGTTCAATATGCCTATATGTTATTTAGTTTCATATGTCATACACTGATATAAATCATGTTTATAAGAATCACACACACTACAGTTAATTTGTCAGACATGGGTTCTTCATTCAAAGCATGTTCGTTTAAGTAATTGCTGCACTTATTTCCGTATCTGATGCTGAATGCTTTAGACAACATGTATATAGTGATTACATACTTTGCTTAATAGACAACATTCCTATAGGAAACTATTAAACACACCTTTGGTATACTTATTTAGATATCACGACTATAAGATTAACTAATTAATCATCTGCTTCTACTATTTTCCTTTATATTGCCTCATGTAGATGATATGCCTATAAAGGTAAACTGTTACAAAACCAAGTCTAATTGTCAACTATTAGAAATCCTGCCTATAGGATACTGTTACCTGCCTAGAAAGCATGCCTATAGGGATAAAGCGTTAAAAATCAAGCCTAATTGCAATCGTTAGAAACCTACCCATGAGATGTTTATTGACGACTATGTCTATAGGATTTGCAACACTCTAATTTACCTTTATGTAAGAAATTACAGCACTGCCTATATAATACTGGAATCCAGAATCACATAGAAATCACGCCTATCGGACTCAATGATTCCAACACGTCATAGTACCATATATTGCCTAACCAGAAATATGTGTACGTGTTTTTCCTGCTTATGTGTGGAGGTTACTTGAGCCCCTTTTATTGCAATTATGTGCAGTCCTATCTATTTTGATTGTCGCCTAGTTTTATCATTTTGAGCAACTGAGTTGAGTCTAGAACTACCAAATAGTAGGTCCAAACCCTCCTGGACCCTAGGCAATGGACGGGTAGCACACGCATAGGGTACAACTTAAAATTGAATTAGAACGATTTTAAGTAAACAACTTCAACATAGTAATTGAGTAGCAGGAAATGATAGTCTGTGCCCGTTGAATAATATGAGCAACTCCTACCTAAATGAAGTTGCGAAGTATTATTTATGTTGCATGGGGTGATCCTTTAGACTAAAAAACTTTTCCCTCCCCCCCCCCC
>MCJB01027917.1:18453-70297 GCA_002018475.1 Nicotiana obtusifolia
CCCCCCCCCCCCCCCTTCCTTATATGCTTGCTAAAGGATTTAATCATTAAACATAAACCGGCACAGTTGTAATCCTTGTGATCTTTAAAACTTATATCAATTATTCATATAGTTTAATGATGTTTCCTTACACTGTTTACGTCATAATAGGACTTTCAACTTTCATATCTTTCTTTACTTATATGCTCACCTAGTTTAATAATATAATTCACATAGTGTAAAAATTCAGCCGGCTGACCACAGTTGTGGACCTCGAAGAGTGCCTAACACCTTCTCTTTGAGGTAATTTGAGCCCTTACTCGAACTTTGGTGACGTTGACTAGTCAAACGGAGTTATTTGCTAATAGGTGCCCTAACGCATCTTACAAAATCATTAGGTGGCAACTCTTCTCTTTTAACACCCTCATTTAAAAGAGTTGTCACACGCGAAACCCACTTTCGCGAGAAAACAGGGTGCGACAGCATGGCGACTCTGCTGGGGATTTACACTTAGGCTCTTACCATAACGAACTTGACTTACGTGGATTACTTTCTTTGTTAAATGCACATTCATTCCCCTATTCACCTTTATTTGTTTAAATTTGCTATGACATAGACATCCCTTCCCCTATTCACCTTTATTTGATTAAATTTGCTACGGCATGCACATCCCTTTCCTTATTCTCCTTTGTTTGCTATGACATGTGTGACCTCTCTATATATCTTTTCATCTTGACCACTATATTATCCCTATTTCTTTACCTGCTTCATTATGTTCTCGCACATTTTCATGAGCCAAACTGACTTCTTTCTTTTGTCTTTCTTTTCTTTTCTCTTCTTTTCATGTTCACTTTGCTATATTATTTACTGCTTGTTACATGCAAATACTTGGCAATGTGTTATTATTTCTTCATAAAGAATGTTCCACATCATACTCTACCCGTGCCAATTATCAACATAGCGGCGCTTGATGAGTGTCCGCACTTTCCTGAAAATCACCCTTTTTTAAAAATCAGAAAGGCTTATTTGTGGTAGACTAGTCGATCAGTGGTTAATCGACGGTACGGTGTCTTTCCCTCTCAAGCTGTCCACTTGGGAGCACCAGTCTAGACCATTCTAGAAACCCTACTCCAACTTGAAATGTACATGCATCATGCTAAACCTAGTACGGGTTGGAGCGTTATTAACGTACAACCCGCTAAGATGAACCTTGTCCAAAGTATGACGGGATTTCCATGGTCCCAATAGACAATATCATGTTATGTGCATTACTTGGAGAAATGTGCCAACATGTTGATCATTATTGTTTGAGTAGTCAAATCTGGAGGGAGAATGGGCTAACCTTTATTTGTTTGCAGAAAATGATGCATAAAATCCCCAGGTTCGTTATGGTCCAAAACATCCCACCTTTGCTACTTGACAGGTGGAAAGACCTTGCACCCTGCTATAAAAATCATATGAGAAGATTAGTTGGTGACTTGCCATCCTTGTTAAAAATTCGACCAAATAAGGAATTGATTGAGGCCGCTACCATGTTCTGGGATAAGAAAAGATCTGTTTACTGATTTGGCAGTATAGAAATGACTCCTCTCCTAGAAGAAATAAAAGGCTTTTCCAAGTTTCCATAGGATAGTCCGGGATTACTAGTACTAGAGAATTGCACTCCTTGCGGTTTTCTGAAAATGTTGGGTTTTAAGAAGAATGATGAGCTGCACTGTCTAAAGAAATCATACATCCCTTTTGAATTTCTTTACGAGCGTTATGGGCATAGGAAATTGTATCGTCTTCACCATGATGAACTAGGCATTACTTCATTGGGATTGGTGCATCGCGGGGTTTCTGTGTTCGTCGTCTGCTTCTTGGGGTTGTTGATATTTCCAATTAAAGGGGGAAGGATTCATACTCCCTTAGCCATGGTCGCCAGGACCATGATAGATGGCATCGAGGGACAAACTTATACCATCATTCCTATGATCTTAGCTGAGATGTACCATGCTTTAGGTCGGTGCAAGCAGGGATTTGGACACTTTGAGGTTGTAATCATTGCTACATGTTTAGCTGCTAGACCACTTTCAGAGAGGAGAGTATCGTCAAGAGCTTCTGCGAAGGCCACTTAATGACTGCATAGCCAACCATCACCCAAAGAAAATGATGTTTATTCCAGACAGGTTTGCACATACTAGAAAAGCTGTAAGTTGGGTGCGTTTCTTCACCAATCTGACAGACGAAGCGTTGGATGTTTGAATGGTTTCCTAGTAGTAAGTTCATCATCAAGTCAAGGAGGAATACTCATTTAGTACCGATCGGGTTGCGAGGAATCTATCCTTATGCTCCTATAAGGGTAACGTGACAAGCTCGGAGGAACCAAGTCATACCTCGGGTTTCCAACATGGTCCAGTACAAGGTAGATTGCAAAGGAGATGTGATTCCGTTTAAGTTTGAGGCGCAACACATGTGGAACAAAAAGATCATTGTGGAAGTAGAAACCATTGAGCCTGGCAGATATCACGCCGGCCATATGTAACTATCTATCATGGCTGGAAGATGACGTAGCGGGACGTCAAGCCAGGTGTCAATCTGAAGGACAGGATCATAAATGAAGTAGCCGAGCACAGGTTAAGGATAGAAGGCTAGGCAAAAGGGTATTCGAGTCTGAAGCTAAACATCTGGAATAACACAATGTGAACATAGAGGCGATAAAGGAATGGAAGGAGATTGCTACTAAGTCAACAGAAAGATTGGAATACTTGGAACAAGGATTGATAGAGCTAGAGAATGCGATCGCATTCTGGCATCTGGCCGCTTATTTTCATTCCGATTTTTGACCGACTATAAATAAGGACCCATAACCCTAACATGCAAAAATCCTCTTATTTTCGACACTTTCTATGTAAAACTCACCAAACCACCTTCAAACCATAGCAAATCACCTTGTAAACAGCCCCAAATCCCATGAGAAACACCTCCATCACATAGCTATCAACCCCCAATTACCAACCCAGCTTTCCCCATTTAAACTCACCAAAACCCAGCTGAGAAATCGTCTGAAAACAACCCCAAATATGCTGAAAAACAACCGTGAAATCATCCTTTCAACACCCCAACATCAGTTACAAAATTTCCCACTTTCTAACCCCAAAACCCCAGCACAAATTGCTGACGATTTCGTGGTGGAACAGTACTAGAAATCTAACACGAGTTTGAGGCTCTATCGCTTGTGGCTTTGATTGTTGTGGAGATTTGAATGCATTGGAAACCTAGAATTTAGAAGCAAAGCGAGGTAAGTGGCTGTCCTAATCTTAGCTTGAGGGACTAGAAATCATGTGCTAATTGCTAAATTGCTTCTTGTTGAGAACAATGTATAGGTATGGTGACGAGTACCTATACATTGGTGTCGAGCATGACCGTGGGTCATTTATTTATAATTGTTGTGCAACTATTGTTCTGATTTCTGAATATTATCCGTGATATTGTTGTGACATAAGTGGGAGCGGGTGGCACGCCTGCCACAAGATATCGTGAAATGAGCGCGGGTGGTACGCCTACCACATGAATTTATCATTATAATTGTTCCTCGTGATTACAGGTTGATGTATCTTTTATTCGGCATAATTTAGATTGTTAGATGGACTAGTTGAATAAGGAAGTGTTAGAAGTCAAAAAGGGGTTCAGTGTCTAAGTCATGGGTAGTGTCTTAGGAGTTCCTTAGGAGTTTAAGGGATCTGGTGTCACAATAGCAGCGTCGTGTCTAGATTTAGTGAAATGATAGTTGGTTTGGGAGGTTAATTGTAGAACTTCGACTGTAATTGAGTACTAACATTGATTGAGCTGAATAGGAGTCAAATAAGGTTTGGTTATAGCTGATTCCCCCCCCTGGCCAGGATGATTGTTTGATGTTGTTTATTCCCTAATTGGGAAGTTGTTATGTTGCCTTGTTCCCTTGCCGGGAATTCTTGTGATTGTTGTGGTATTGTAAGTGAGAGCGGGTGGCATGCCTGCCACAGGATATATTTGTAAGTGGGAGCAGGTGGCACGCCTGCCATAGGATATATTGTAAGTGGGAGCGGGTGGCACACCTGCCACGAGATATTATGAAAGTGGGAACGGGTGGCACGCCTGCCACGAGATATTATGAAAGTGGGAGCGGGTGGTACGCCTACCACATGATATATTGTAAGTGGGAGCGGGTGGCACGCCTGCCACGGGATGTGATATATGTGGGAGCGGGTGGCACGCCTGCCACAAGAGGTTACTGTAAGTGGGAACGGGTTGCCCGCCTGCAACAAGAGGTTACGGGAGGTGAAGGTGGCTTGTATCTCATCTCATTGTTTTAAAGGCTAAATTGCAGTTTCTCTCTCTTATTCATTGATTATTCGTTTCGCTTTATTTGTCTGTTATTGCAATGTATGTTTTCTTTCCCCCGTTAAAATTGTTTATGTATTTCTAGTCTTCTGTTGTAGATACATATATGTTTATAACTGAACAGGTTTATCTGGAGTCTGGTCCTAGCCTCGTCACTACCTCGCCGGGGTTAGGCCAGGCACTTACCAGCACATGGGGTCGGTTGTGCTGATACTACACTCTGCACTCTTTTGTGCAGATCCCAGTGCCGCAGGCTTCGGACAATAGAAAGCTTCCAGCTTTGTGACTATCAGGCGACCAAAGGTAGTACTGCAGACGTTCGCAGATCTTGGCGTCTCTTGTCCATTTTCTTCACCTGTTTCTTCCATGTAGTTCGGAGACAGTATTTTATTATTTCTTTCAAAACCTTGCTTGTAGTAGTCTTAGACAGTCCGTGAAACTGTGACGCCAGATCTTGGGTAGTTTGTAAGGGATTTGGTGTTGATGATGTTTTGTAAAGTATGAAGTTTAATTCATAACGTTTTGATGTTACCAGTTTTAGTTGATATTTTTGTGCTGCAAATGTACTCGTAAGTAGAAAAAGGGAAAATAGTCCGGTTGATTGGCTTGATTAGCTTTCACTAGTAGGCGCCATCACGACTCCCCAGAGGTGGGAAATTCGGGTCGTGACAATAAGAGAGATAACATGTAACATCGACTTCAAATAAGGATAACCAACTACGGAAGAAACAACATTTAACAATGACTTCAAATAAGGACAATCAACTATGTAAGAGATAACATAACAATAAAGAGGCAACAATTAAAATTAAAGAATGTATGAGTATATTTGGCAATAGAAGGTGGAACATGAACTAACAGCTTCAAATATAAGGCATATAAGAGTAAATTTAACAATGGAGGATATAACACGATGGAACAACTTCAATTTTATGTACATAAGAAATCGAAGAGTCTAAACCGGTCAAATTTCCACATATAAGGCCGTGTACACACTCGTCACCTCGAATACACATCTTTCATGTAGTTCAAATAGTGCAACCAAACCAATCCTTACGGGGTAGTTTCCCCCACACAAAGTTAGGCAAGATACTTACCTCAAAATCCCTCAATCAATACTTAAAAATTGCTCTTCCTTTATAATTCACCTCCACTCAGCTCAAAGCTAACCAAAATCGACTTAATAACATCAATTAATCCAAGAGAAATTAATTCTAATAATTAAAGCTATGATCTTTGCAAAATTCCTCAAAAGTCAACCCCGGGCCCGCTCGATCAGAACTCAGGTCCAAGGGTAGATTCTGACTACCCTTAACCCCACGAGTTCTATATATGTGTTTTGTTTCAAAATCCGAATCCAATTCGACTCTCAAAACTCAAGTTCTCATTTTTCAAAATATAGACAAAGTTTCTCAAAATTTCACTTTGATTCTCATAATTTTGTTGTTAAATCTCATATATAATCATGTAAAATAGTTGAAAATTGATCAAAATCACATACTCATCGATTGTAGATGAAAATCCCTCTTCAAAATTGCCTCATACCAAGTCTAGGGTTCAAAGATATGAAAATGAGACTAAAATCCCGTTCCTCAACTTTTATGTTCAGTCGCAGGTGTCGCAAATGCGACCCGGGGTTCGCAAATGCGGACCCTGCAAATGTGAAGAATCATCGCAAAATTGAAATCCCTCACATCCCTGTTGTTGTCGAAAATGTGACAAAATGTTCGCAAATGCGAAGAAAGAACATAGCGCAAAAACAACCAAATGATGGCAATTGCGATGGCTGCCTAGCCCAGATCCCCATCGCAAAAGCGAACAACATGTTTGCAAATCCGAACATAGCAGACCCAGCCAAAACTCACAAATGCAAACCCTTCATTTGCAATTACGAGAATCACAAATGTGATCCATATCTCGCAAATGCGAGACCTGAAGCACCTGTGCAAAATCAGCAGAAATTAAACTCTATCAAACACTCCGAAATGCGTCTGAAACTCACCCAAGCCTTCGGGTCTCCAAACAAAATATCAACACAAGTCTAAAAATAAAATATGAACTCACTCGTGCGATTAAAACACCAAAATAACATCTGAAACCACGAATCGGATCTCAGAACTCATGAAATCTACAATGAAACTCAAGAACCTCCAGAAAACACAACCACGCGTCTGATTCATCAAATCAACTCGGAAGGCGCCAAACTTTGTTGACAAGTTCCAGATAACAAAACAGATCTATTCCAAGTCCCGAAACAGAATCAAAACACGATAGCTATAAAGTCAACCTACAGTCAAACTTATCAAAATTCTAAATATTTAATACCGTGGATTCCGGGCAACGCCAAAGTCTAAAATTACCGGTAAAACAACATAATCAACCTATGGATCTCCTAATTCAATTCCAGGAAACGCCCAAGTCTAAAATTACGATACAAACCTACCGGAGTCATCAAAATACCGTTACGGAATCGTTTTCACAAAAGACAAACCTCGGTTTACATTTTCAACTTAAGCTTCTAAAATAAAAATTACTCGTTAAAATAAATCCTGACACCTCCGAAAATCGATTCCGACCATGCATGCAAGTCATATTACACAATATGAAGCCACTCAAGACCTCGAACCACTAAACGGATCGCTAAAGCTCAAAACGGGCGGTTGGACCATACCATAAAGTATACGAGCAATTACATGGATTCTCAAAGTAAAGGTGGAGAAATAAAAGATAAATAATGTACAAAGAAAAAATATTTTTTAAATTAAAAAAAGAAATTAAAAAGTAAAAAATACAATTTAAAATTGAAATAAAAAGAAATTAAAATAATGGAAATAAAAAGTTATAAAGAAAATAAATAAAAATAAAAATAAATAGGAAAGAAATTAAAAATTAACCTTGTAATTGCACAGTATAATTACCACAGTTTTCACCTCTTCCCTGAGAATTGGAGAGTATAATTACACTTATCCAATGATATCCAATTCCATGTTGACTAAGTAATTACTTGATTAGAGAAACATGCCAAACTATGTAATTACACCCAAATCCAATTCCCATGTGGCATTCCAGATTGGCTCTTGGAGTTTTGTACAAAAAGTTATGATTGTTCAAGTATAGGCTGTCTGAAAGAGTTGAGTAAGTTTGTTTGAATTTGTTCATCGTGATCACAGAGGTTCTTGGTCGCGATCGCGAATGGTAAAATCGTGCTGGGCATTTTGTGAACCGCGATCGGGAGGTTGGTGACCGTACTCACAAAGAAGGAGGCCTGGCAATGATTTTTAACATCCAATTTCGGGATTTTGAGTTCATTTTCTTTATTTTTTGAGTTCTTGGAGCACAAGTAAGGCGGTTTTTGGAGGACATATACACCCAAATCATAAGTGTAAGTAATTTTATCTTTGTTTTGGTTATACATCTTTTTTTTACATGGATTATTACACAAAGAGAAGAAATTGGGGGTTTTTTTTACTATAACTGAAGAAAATTAACTTTGGGATTTTGAACATGAAATTGAGGTCGGATTTGGATGAAACTAGTATGGTCGGATTGAGTATTTGATTAAATGTTCAACCTTTATCGTTTGATCTTGATTCCTATGGCAATTTGATATTTTTGAGTTGCTTTTGGCTAGTTTTTGAGCCGCTTGGAGGCCGATTCATGCGAGATGGCGCTTCTAGATTAGGAATTTTGCTTGCTTGAGGTAAGTATATTACCTAAACTTGGTTGAGGCACTAGTTGCCTGGATTATTTGTGATAGTTGCGTGCTAAGTATGGCGCACATGTCCGGGGTAGAATTCATGTGCATGCACCGGGGTATTTATTCATACTCGAGGTAGTGCTTAGGCTATGATATGCCTTGAATTGATTGTCAAGCTTTATGTTATGATGTTTCTCATACTTGTACCCCATCTTGAGCTATTGGATCCATGTTTAAGGTACATGGAGGTTAATCTCCTGATTTAAACCTGATAGTTTCTATTTTGTGATGTATTTACCTGATTTGAGTTATGATATCACACTTACACATGCATACACCTTAGCGTGTTACTTATACCAGTCCAGGAGTATGAAATTTGTTGTTCTTTGATCATGTGCATGTATTCTTGCATATCTGCTTTATGTGTGATATGGATCGGACTGGTAACCCAAAACCACACCGAGCAGAATGTGATATTGTGCATGTGACCATGCCGAGTAGATTATAATATAATGTCTGAGACCACACCGGATGGATTGTGGTATTGTGCATTTGATCATGTCGAACGGATTGTGATATTGTGTCTATGACCACGCCGGGTAAATTGTGATATTGTTCCTTTGACCACGCCGAGCGGATTGTGATATTGAGCTTGTGACCACGCAGAGCAGATTGTGATATTGGAATGTGAGTTGTCCGTGCAGCATGTGAATTGTCTGTGCGGTTGATATTATTAGCATGTGAGTTATCCGCACAACACTTAAGTTGTCTGTGTGGATCCAAATATTAATATTATTGGCACGTGAGTTGTCCGTGCAACGTGTGGGTATGGATCCATCTCCCTAGGGTCACCCTCTCATGTTTCTCTCTTGATGGTGTACGTGCGGATTATGAGAAACCGACGGGTTTCTGGTTGATGTGAGCTCTAGGATAGATAGTCATTGGATTGGTTAGGTTACTAAGATTCTGATGTGGGCCTGAGAGCCCTAGTATGATTTTTATTTGGATCGGGTTGCATGCCACAATGGATTGATATTTTGTTATTGCATTTCATCTTTACTTGCAATATCCTTGGCTATTTACCTGATTTATTTGCATATCTTCCATATATGCTGCATCATTGACGAACCAAAGTGCACTGAGAATGTGCACCATGGTGGTTTTTATTTGTTATTTCATGATTTGATCATATTCTCTATTCTGTACTTGTTGGAATTTTATGAAATTGTACAGGGGATTGTCGAGTATCATTTATAATTCTTGCTTTTATTACCTCACCGAGGTTACTTATGATACTTGCTGTTACATGGGGTCGATTGTACTCATACTACACTTCTGCACCTTGTGTGCAAATCTTGGAGCTGAGATGCTCTGGATGACTAGAGCTGGCACTGAAGATGTACCTGCCTCGCGGATATAACTACCACTTGTCCTTGGTAGTGTTAGATTTGAATTCTATTTATGTACATTCCAAAACAGGTATTGTATTTATTTCATACCAACTTTGTAAATTTAAGTTTTAGTAGCTCATGACTTGTACTACCAATCCTTGGGATTTTGTATAGAAATTTAGTTAGTTTGATCATTGACTCTTATGACTCTCATTATAGTTGTGCTGCTTGTTATTTGGCTTACCTAGCCGGTTGAGTTAGGTGCCATCATTACTAGATGGATTTTTGGTCGTGACAAGTTGGTATCAGAGCTCTAGGTTTGTAGGTTCTACGAGTCATGACCAAGTGTCTAGTAGATTCTTGGGGATCGGTATGATGATGTCCATACCTATCTTCGAGAGGCTACAAGGCACCTAGGAAAATTTCCCATCTTTCTTTCTTTATCGTGCGACATTGATTTAGCTTGAAGGATATCTCTTTGATCCCTTCCATCGACTCGAATGTTATGTGAGCACTCGGTATCAGTTGTGCATTGACAGCTTGTGATGTCGTGGATGAGGTGCAAGATCTGTCCACTGTGTTGTGGAGATAGGCCGGTCTGGAGGACTTAAGGCCGGGTTCAGACTGCATCTTGGGCTCGATGGTTTCAGTTGTATGAGTATGTACGTCTGGACTTATATGTCTAATGGTATCCCTAGGAGTGGGATTGACGGCTCAGTGAGTGGTTGGATAGCTATATGATAAGTATTATAGGACTACGGGATGTGCTTAGATTGTTTGGATGTGATGAGAAGAATTTCGATTGGGATGTGAAAGGACTTATGGATGCTCGATTTTTGTCTTGTTGTGTTGCACTGTCTTGAGCTATGAGTATGTTAGGAGTTTTTCATGATGTTCAGTATGGAATGAGCTAGATTCTTATGTCTTGTTGACGAGTTAGATTTGAGAAGACTAAGTGATTGCATTGTGGTTGTGACCCTGATAGGGCGTAGAGAGATGCTAGTTTGAGGCTAAGTAGATGGGTTATCTCTTGCGGGATATTTATGGGATTGTGTGATCCTTGTGATATTTCTATGAAGTGTTTTCTTTCTATTCAGCGGGTTATATGTATTGCAATTTGAGTTTGGATCGTTCTAAAGAGTTTGCACACAGTCACAATGATGGATATGCGCTTAGCGGGTGATTTTAGGCATTTTATGATTTGTGCTACATGATTTTGTGAAGGACTCAGTTGAATTACAGTACGGGATCATAGCAATTAGGGAGTAAACGTATTGTGGGCTATCGGATATTATGTTATATGGCTTCGAGCCAAGAGGGGGAGTCTGTTATCGATGATTAGATTGCATGGTTATGTGTTATATTGGTTTTTGGTCTGAGGCATATTTGAGGGTCAATTATGACTTGTAGAGGTTGATTTTGAGGATGACTTTAGCAACAAAATTTCTGGATGCATGATGTATTACACTCTATGGATATATAGAAATCTAGGAACAATTCGAGTTTGGTATTCGAGGTGGATGTAGGGAGCCTGGAGTGGGGATTCACTTTCTTTCTTAAGATGGGGGTTACTTCTTGTAGTGTTTGTGTTCTAATGAAGCACAAGTCGTTCGGCTCATTTCGGCAGTGCATGGGAGATTTGAGCATAGTGAATGACTCTCGAGAAGGTTCTAATTAGTTCAAGATTCATATGTGGTATTTAAGGATTTTTCTGCATTTGCATATGGCTATGATCTAAGATTTTCAATGGATGGTGCAGAGATTTGTGTATTTCTATATCATTAATTATTATACATTTTAGTACCAGTGAGGTTGGAGGAATAGCTTTAGATTTTTAGAAGGTCTCTTCGGAGTGGGCATTTCAGTTGCGGTACTATTGGGTGCTTAATAGAGAATACGGTGGCTTATGAGCTTTAAGACGACGTGGTTTCTTGCTAAGACCTCTTGTGATGAGCTTTGGTTAAGGATCGTAATGTACTGGTAAGGAGAAGTGTTAAATTGATGGCAAGCCAAGAGGAACTCGAAGAAATGGGTCAGCTTGGTAGTGGTTTGGGTCAGCATGGTAATAAAGGTGATTAGTTGTTTTTGTGTAGTGAGCCTTTATCGGTGTTTTGTGGAAATACTCTTGGTATTGGCAGCTTGCGTGATAGAGGGATTCGGTTATGACTCCTTGGTTATGTACTAATGGGTTTAGAAAAGTTCTCGATGATTTTGACCATGGCTTGGGGCGGATGTTTTCTACAGGCATGGGGAGTTTGTTGTGTGTAGTGATTTTCTCTTGTATGGGGTCAGTTGAATGTTTATGGATGATGGAATATGTATTTTGCTTGTGATTCAGAGTTGATGATTGGTTTCTCATATTTTATTATGATGGCATGATAGATGCAGTACGACGTGTAGGATTAGGGTATATATGTATGAGGTTGCGTTCCGGTTAGAAGGGAAGTTCATGAATTATAGACACCATTGATGATTTTAGAAATTTAGAATAATGTTGGCATTATGTGGTATCACCTTAGAAGGATCCACATTTCAGAAGGCGCATTGTGTTTTGACTTGCGGATACTCAATGGGTATTACGGTAATTGCAGGGTTGTTGGCCGTCGATAGTTAGATTTTGTTGTGTGGCACGAAAGAATTATGAAAGTATTTCTCATGAGATGATTGTGTATGAGGGATGCATCAGTCATTTCAGTGGTAGAGTTGAGATCAGACATGGGGATTCTTGTATTATAGGGATTTGAGGACTAGGAGGGTTCTCATAGGCAGATTGTTCCTTGGTTGTGGATGGTGAAGGTATGTTGAGAGGTTGACGGCTGATTGCATGTGTTTTGGATAGGTCATTATGGGCTTTTGGAAGGTCATTTTATCTACTTTGGGACGATCGAAATTGATTTGGGGCCCCATTAGCAGGCCTAATGAGAAGATGTGCTTTATGTCGGATTGGGTTAATTTATTCACTACAACTATGGTTGAGGGGTGTGTCGTCGGTTAGAGTTGATCTTATTCGTGTATGATATGTTCCATGTGTTACTCTTCTGTGCTACGATGAGTCGTGAGTCTGTTGACTATTTGCATGCACGATGTGATTTTTTTTGGGCTTTGTGGCAAAATTCTTGTGAGATTGCTCTTGGGTGTTGAATGATGGATTGCGCCTTTGTTGTGGTCTTCCTGTCTGTGGTATATTGTGCTATTCCTTTCACCATGGTTGTGGTCATGCACCTCGCATGTTTATTGTAGATATGCATATGGTTATTGATTTTGAGCATCAAGGGGTAAGGTATCCTATGTGGACCGGTGTTCAGATTGGGTCATGCATCGCGGCAGAGTAATGTGGAATATGATCCTTTGTGCTTATTCCGCATGTTTTGTTTCTCCTTTGTTGATAGGTTCATAGCATTACGCCTTGCGGTGGTATTTGTTGAGCTTGTGGTACGGTTCTCTCATGTGACTCTCTTTCCATTAATAGGTACATTCGAGTTGTTGCTTGTTTAGTGTACGGTATGTGGCTCGAGGGGTGTTGGTGTGGCATGTTGTCCGAGCAGCTTGTATGGGATGCGATAAGGTTAGACTTGGAATGTATGCTATCAGATTTGATTATGGTATGTTCAAAAAAATAACTTCACTTGTCAGCTTAGAATTTTGCTATGGTTTTATGCCTGGCGAGAGAGCTCCACGACACATTTATTTGATGAGTGGTTATGAGTTTCTGTGTGTTTCTTTCATCATTGGCAGTATACGAAGGTTTAGAATAAGGTTTTATTTGTTAGGAGGTTTGTTACCGGTACCGGATTTGTTATTGGGCAGCTATTGTGATCGGAAGTTAGTGCTACGAGTATCTGACTTATACAGAACATCATGTGATTATATTAGGAATATGGTTATGGCTTGATAGAGCTTGTTCATACTTATACAGTGTATAGATGTGAGAATCTGGTCTTATAATGAATTTTGGAAGTTGGAGATTGGATTCTGAGGTTGTGGATTAAGGTTGAAGTAAGGAACTCTAGTTAGGTTGTGTTGTCAAGCTTATATGGATTGGGGAGACATGGTATCACCCATGGGTATGTGTGTGGTGAATTTATACAGTATTATGATGGCCTTGGATTAACTCTTGGCGTGTTCGAGGACGAACGTATGTTTAAGTGAGGAAGAATGTAATGACCCGACCAGTCATTTTGAGCATTTGCATTCAGTTTGTTGGTTTGAGGTCATGATTAGCTTCAGTTTGAGGTCATAACTTGCGCATCTATAATCAGTTTTGGTTTGTGAATGGTTCGGTATTGATTTGGAAGAATGATTCCTAACTAGAAAACTTTAAGTTGGAAGAGTAGACCAAGTTTGACTTTTGTATATTGACCTCGGATTGGAGTTTTGATGGTTCCTTTAGGTCCGGATGGTGATTTTGGACGTAGACATATGTCCAGATTTGGTTTTGGAGGTTCTTAGGTTGATTTGGCTCTTTTTGGTTTAGATATTTCATAAGTTTGATCATGAGTTGACTTTGTGGCTATCGGGTTAGGATTGTTATTCCGGGACTTGGAAGGGGTCTGTTTTCTCATTTGAAACTTGTGTGTAAAGTTTGGTTTCATTCCGAGTTGATTTGGTAGGATTCGGACGCGTTCGGCAAAATTTGAAGGTTTGAAATTTAGGAGAATGATCTTGATCTTCGATTGTTGGTTTTGATGTTATTTATGATGTTTCAATATTTCGGATAAGTCTGAGTAATGTATTTGGACTTGTTGGTTTGTTTGGACGGGGTTCCGAGGGGCTCGGTGAGTTTCGGGGTGGTTTGGACCATTTTTAGGGCATTTTCAGTTGCTAGTTTTTGCCTAGGGTGCGAATCGCGGTTGCAAAACTCCGGCCGCATTCGCGAAGAGCAAAATTTTGTTTAGGAACGGTGGCCATGTTCGCGATCGTGTAGAAGAATTTATGTTGTCACTGAGCTGACTTTGAAAGCTTATATCATGCACTCTATAAAGAATTTGGAGATGATCCAAAAGTAAATTTGTAGCTCTTTGTGTCTAGTTTCTAGAAAATCAAACCATTTATCATTTGGAGTTATGTATAAAAGGTTATGACCGTCATATTAGAGGCTGACCGGAAGAGTTGAACAAGTATGCTCGAATTTATTCACCGCGGTTGCAGAGGTTCTTGGCCGCGATCGCGAAGGTTAAAATCGTGCTGGTTATTTTTTGAACCGCGATCGCGAGGTTGATGATTGCGATCGCGAAGAAGGAGGTCGACCAGTGGTTTTTAACATCCAATTTCGGGATTATAGTTCAATTCCTTTTACTTTTTGAGTTCTTGGAGCACAAGTAAGGCAATTTTAGGAGGAGATAAATACCCAAATCATGAGGGTAAGTAATTGTATCTTTGTTTTGGTTATACATTTAATTTTTACATAGATTATTACACCTAAATAAAGGATTTGAAGAGAAGACATTGGGGGGTTTTGACTTGAACCTAGGAGAATGAATTTTGGGGTTCTCAACATAAAATTGAGGTCAGATTTGGAAGAAATTATTGGTTGGACTTGTATTCGAATGGGTTATCGGAATTTGTGGGTTTTGTCGGGTTCCGAGGTGTGGGCCCGGGTTGAAATTTGGTTGACTTTGAGTATTTGATTAAAGATTCAATCTTTATCATTTTGGTTTTATTCCTATGGCATTATTTTATATTTTTGAGTTGCTTTTGGCTAGTTTCGAGCCGCTCAGAGGTCGATTTTGGTAAGATAGCGCTTCTAGAGTATCGATTTGGCTTTTGTGAGATAAGTATTACCTAAACTTGATTGAGGCACTAGTTGCCTCGGTTATTCGTGATAGTTGTGTGCAATAGGTGGCGCACATGTGCAAGGTTTAGCCCATGTGCATGCACCGAGGTATTTATTCATGCTCGGGGCAGTGCTTAGGCTGTGATATGCCTTGAATTGATTGTCAAGCTTCATGCTATGATGTTTCTCATACTTGTACCCCATCGTGAGCTATTTGAGCCATGTTTTATGTTACATAGAGGTTAATCCCCTTATTTAGACCTCATAGACGTTATTTTGTGATGTATTTACCTTATTTGAGTTATGATATCATTCTTGCACATGCATACACTATAGCATGTCCCTTATACTAGTCCAGGAGTAGAAATTTGTTGTTCTTTGATCATGTACACGTATTCTTGCATATCTGCTTTATGTGTGATATGGACTGGACTGGTAACTCGTGACCACGCCGGCGGAAACGTGATATTGTGCCTGTGACCATGCCAGGCGGATTGTGATATTATGTATGTGACCACGCCGGATGGATTGTGATATTGTGCCTGTGATCACGTTGGGTGAATTGTGATATTGTAATTGTGACCACGTCGGGCGGATTGTGAAATTGAGCCTGTGACCACACCGATCAGATTATGATATTGGCATGTGAGTTGTTCGTACAGCACGTGAGTTGTCTGTGTGGTTGATATTATCCGTGCAGCACGTAAGTTGTCCATGCTTATCCGAATATTAATATTATTGGCAAGTGAGTTGTCCATGCAGCATGTGAGTTATCTGTGCAGCGTGTGGATATGGATCCATCCCCCTAGGGTCACCCTCTCTTGTTTCTCTCTTGATGGAATACATGCGGATTATGAGCAAACCGATGGGATTCTGGTTGATGTGAGCTCTAGGATAGCTGGATATTGGATTAGTTTAGTTACCAAGATTTTGATGTGGGCCTGAGAGCTGCGATGTGATTTCTATTTGGATCGGGTTGCATGCGGCAACGTACTGATATTTGGTTGTTGCATTTCATCTTTACTTACAATATCTTTGGCTATTTACCTGATTTATTTGCATATCTTCCTTATATGCTGGATCATTGACAGAGCAGAGTGCATTGAGAAAATTGTGTGCGCCACGGTGGTTTTTATCTGTAATTTCATGATTTGATCATATTATCTATTCTATACTTGTTAGAATTTTACAAACTTGTACAGGTGATTGACGAATATCATTTATAATTCTTGCTTCTATTACCTCACTGAGACTACTTATGATACTTACTGAGTACATCGGGTTGGTTGTGCTCATACTATACTTATGCACCTTGTGTGAAGATCTTGGAGCTGAGATACTATAGATGACGGGAGCTGGCACTGAAGAAGTACCCGTCTTGCAAATCTAACTACGACTTGTTCTTGGTAGTGTTAGATTTGAATTCTGTTTATGTACATTTCAAACAGATGTTGTATTTATTTCATACCAACTTTGTAAATCTATGTTTTAGTGGCCCATGACTTGTACTACCAATCATTGGGATTTTGTACAGAAGTTTAGTTAGTTTGATCGTTGATTCTTATTACACTCATTTGAGTTGTATTGATTGTTGTTTTGCTTACCTAGCAGGTTGGGTTAGATGCAATCATAACTAAATGGATTTTTGGTTGTGACAAGTTTGTATCAGAGCTCTATGTTCATAGGTTCTATGAGTCATGAGCAAGAGTCTAGTTGAGTCTTGCGGATCGGTATGATGATATTCATACCTATCTTCGAGAGGTACAGGGAACTTGGGAAAATTGCCCTTCCTTCATCACTTATCGTGTGACACTGATTCAGCTTGACGCATATCTCTTTGATCCCCTTCCATTAACTCATATATTATGTGAGCACTCGATATCACTTGTGCATCGACGGCTTGTTACGTCGTGGATGAGGTGCGAGATGTGTCCTCTGTGTTGTGGAGATAGGCCGGTATGGAGGACTTAGGGCCAGGTTCAGGCTGCATCTTGGGCTCGGTGGTTTCAGTTGTGTGAGTATGTGCTTTTGGACTTATGTGTCTGATGGTATCCGCAGGAGTGGGACTGATGGCTCAGTGAGTGGTTGGATAGCTATTTGATGAGTATTATATGACAGGTTGATGTGCTTAGATGGTTTGGATGCAACGAGAAGAATTTCGATAGGGATGTGAAAGGACTATGGATGCTCAATTTCTGTCTTATTGTGTTGCACAGTCTTGAGCTATGAGTATGTTAGGGGTCTTTCATGATGTTCATTATGGAATGAGGTAGATTTTTATGTCTTGTTGACGAGTTAGATTTGAGAAGACTAAGTGATTTCATTGTGGTTGTGATTGTGTGATCCTTGTGATATTTTTGTGAAGAGTTTTCTTTCTACTCAGCGGGTTATATGTATTGCAATTTGAGTTTAGATCGCTTGAAGGAGTTTGCACACTGTCACGAGGATGGATATGCTCTTAGCCGGTGATTTGAGGTATTTTATGATTTTTGCTACATGAGTTTGTGAAGGATTTAGTTAAGTTACAGTACGAGATCATAGAAGTTAGAGAGTAAGGGTGTTGTGGATTATCGGATATTATGTTCTATGGCTTCGAGACAAGTGGGGGAGTATGTTATCAATGATCAGATTGCATGGTTATGTGTTATATTTCGGTATGAGGCATATTTGAGGGTCAGTTATGACTTGTAGAGATTGATTTTAAGGATAACTTTAGCAAGGAAATTTCTAGATACATGATGTATTACACTCTATGGGTATATGGAAATCTAGGAACAATTTGGGTTTGGTATTCGAGGTGGATGTAGGGTGCCTGGAGTACGGATTCACTTTTTTTCTTAAGGTGGGGGTAACTTCTTGTGTTTTGTGTTCTAATGAAGCATAATTTGTTTGGCTCGTTTCGACGGTACATGGGAGATTTGAGAATAGTGGATGACTCTAGAGAAGGTTCCAATGTGTTCAAGATTCATATGTGGTATTTGAGGATTTTTCTGCATTTACATATTGCTAAAATCTGAGATTTGCAATGGGTGGTGTAGAGATTTGCGTAGTTCTATATCATTAATGATTCTACATTTCAGTACCAGAGAGGTTGGAGAAATAGCTTAGATTTACAGAAGAGTGGGAAATTTGGTTGTGGTACTATTGGGTGCTTAAGAGAGAATACGGTGGCTTTATGAGCTTTAGGACGACGTGGTTTCATGCTAAGACCTCTTGTGATGAACTTTGGCCAAGGATCGTAGTATATTGGCAAGGAGAAGTGTTAACTTGATGGAAAACCAAGAGGAACTCGAAGAAATGGGTTAGCTTGGTAGTGGTTTGGGTCAACATGGTAATAAAGGGGATTAGTTCTTTTGGTGTAGTAAGGATTTACCGGTGTTTTGTGGCAATACTCTTGGGATTGGTAGCCTGCATGAAAGAGGGATTCGGTTATGATGTCTTGGTTATGTACTAATGGGTTTCGAAAAGTTCTCTATTATTTTGACCACAACTAGGGGCAGATGTTTTCTACAGGCATGGGGAGTTTGTTGCGTGTACTGATTTTCTCTTGGATGGAGTCAAGTGGAAAGTTTATGGATGATGGAATATGTATCTTACTTGTGATTCACAGTTGATGATGGGGTTATCATGTTTTCGTATTATGGCATAATAGATGCGGTGCGACTTATGGGATTGAGGTTTGCATGTACGAGGTGGCGGTTCAGTTCGAAGGGAAGGTCATGAGTTCTAGACATGATGGATGGTTTCAGATATTTAGAATAATGTTGGCATTATCTGGTATCACCTTAGAAGAGTGCATATTTCAGAAGGCGCACTGTGTTTTGACTTGCAGATACTTGATGAGTATTATAGTAATTGCATGGTTGTTGGTTGCTGATGTTTAGATTTTGCTATGTGGCACGAAAGAATTATGAAAGTATTTCTAATGAGATGATTGTGTATTGAAGGATGCGTCAGTCATTTAAGTGGTAGAGTTTGGAACAGACATGGTGATTCTTGTTTTCTAGGGATTTGAGGACTATAAGGGTTATCAGAAGCAGATTGTTCCTTGGTTGTGGACGGTGAAGGCATATTGAGAGGTTGACGGCTGATTATATGTGTTTTGTATAAGTTATTGTGGGCTTTTGGAAGGTTATTTATCTACTTTGGGATGATCGAAATTCATCTGGGAGCCCATTGGCAGGCATAATGAGAATATGTGCTTTATGTCGGATCAGGTTGATTTATTCAGTACAATTATGGTTGAGGGGTGTGTCATCGGTTAGAGTTGATCTTATTCGTGTTTGATATGTTCCATGTGTTACTCTTATGTTAGGTTATTGGCCAAGCAGCTTGTACGGGATGAGATGAGGTTACTGGACTTGGAATGAGTGCTATCAGATTTGATTAAGGTATGTTAGGAAGAATAACGTCACTTGTCAGCTTAGAATTTTATTATGGTTCTTGTTGGGCGAGAGAGCTCCACGACTTGTTGATTTGATGAGTGGTTATGAGTTTCTGCGTGTTTCTTTCATCATTGGCAATATATGCAGGTTTAGAACCAGGCTTTATTTGTTAGGAGGTTTATTGCCAATACCGAGTTTGTTATTAGGCAGCTATTGTGATCGGAAGTTATTGCTACGAGTATCTAAGTTATATGGAACATTATGTGATTATAACAAGAATATGGTTATGGCTTGATACAACTTGTTCAGACTTATACAGTGTATAGATGCGAGAATCGGGTCTTATAATAAATTATGGATGTTGGAGATTGGATTCTGAGGTTGTGGATTAAGGTTGAAGTAAGGATCTCCAGTTAGGTTGTGTTGTCAAGCTTATATAGATTGGGGTGACGTGGTATCACCCATGGGTATGTGTGTGGTGAATTTATATAGTGGGGAAGAATGTAACGACTCGACCGGTTGTTTAGAGTATTTGCATTCAGTTTGGTGGTTTGAGGTCATGATTAGCTTCAGTTTGAGGTCATGACTGGCACATCTAAAATCGCTTTTGGTTTTCGAGTGGTTCGGGATTAATTTGGAAGAATGATTCTCAACTAGGAAGCTTTATATTGGAAGAGTTGACTAAGTTTGACTTTTGTATATTTGACCTCGAATAAGAGTTTTGATGGTTCTGTTAGGTCCGGATGGTGATTTCGGACCTAGGCGTATGTTCGAATTTGGATTTTGCGGTTCCTAGGTTTATTTGGCTCTTTTTGGTTAAAGCTAGCAATTTGAAGGTTTAGAAATTTTATAAGTTTGACCTTGAGTTGACTTGGTGGCTATCGGGTTCGAATTAATATTCCAGAACTTGGAAGGGGGTCTATTTTCTCATTTGAAACTTGTGTGCAAAGTTTGGTTTCATTCCGAGTTGATTTGGTTGGATTCGGATGCGTTCGGCAAAGTTTGAAGGTTTGAAAGTTAGGAGAATGATCTTGATCTTTAATTCTTGGTTTTGATTTTATATATGATGTTTCAAGCTTTTGCATAAGTTTGGGTAATGTATGTGGACATATTGGCATGTTTGGACGGGGTCCGGAGGGGCTCGAGTGAGTTTTAGGGTAGTTTTAGACCATTTCTAAGCCAATTTCAGTTGCTGATTTTTGGCTAAAGGGTGAGAATCTCGATCCCAAACCTTCGGCCGCGTTTGCGAAGAGCAGATTCATGTTTTGGTCATGTGAATCGCGATCACACTGGCCATACTCACAATCGCGTAGAAGAATTTCTGTTGTCACTAAGCTGACTTTGGGAGCTTATATCATGCACTCCGTAAGGAATTTGGAGATGATCAAAAAATTAAAGTTATAGCACTTTGTGTCTAGTTTCTACAAAATCAAACCGTTTGTCATTTGGAGTTTTGGTTAAAAGGTTATGGCCGTTATACTAGAGGCTGTCTGAAAGAGTTGAGCAAGTTTTTTTTGAATTTGTTCATCGCAATTGGGGAGGTTCTTGACCGCGATCACGAGGGGTAAAATCTTGCTGGGTATTTTGTGCACCGCGATCGCAAGGTTGGTGACTGCGATTGCAAAGAAGGAGGCCTGGCAGTGGTGAATTTCGGGATTTTTGAGTTCAATTCCTTCACTTTTCAAGTTCTTGGAGCTTAAGTAAGGCAATTCTTGGAGGAGATAAACACCCAAATCATGAGGGTAAGCATTAGTATCTTTGTTTTGGTTAAATATTTTGTATTTACATGGACTATTACACCTAAATCAAGCATTTGAAGAGAAGAAATTGGGGGTTTTGGACTTGAACTTAAGAGAATGAATTTTGGGGTTTTGAACATGAAATTGAGGTCGGATTTGGAAGAAACTAGTATAGTTGGACTTGTATTCGAATGGGTTGTCGAAATTTGGGGGTTTTGTCTAGTTCCGAGGTGCGCGCCCATGTTGACCTTTTGGTTCACTTTGAGTATTTGATTAAAGATTCAATCTTTATTGTTTGGGTTTGATTCCTATGGTATTTTTTGATATTTTTGAGTTGCTTTTGGCTAGCTTCGAGCCGCTCAGAGGCCGATTTATGCGAGATGGCGCTTCTAGAGTATCGATTTGGCTTGCCTAAGGTAAGTATCTTACTTAAACTTAGTTAAGGACTAGTTGCCTCGATTATTTGTGATAGTTGTGTGCTATGGGTGGCGCACATGTGGGGGGTTGAGCCCATGTGCATGCACCAGGGTATTATTCATGCTCGGGTAGTGCTTACGCTATGATTTTCCTTGAATTGATTGCCAAGCTTCATGTTGTGATGTTTCTAATACTTGTACCCCGTTGTGAGCTTTGAGCCTTTTTTGAGTTTACATAAAGGTTAATCTCCTAATTTTAACCAGATAGTTGCTATTTTTTGATGTATTTACCTTATTTGAGATATGATATCACACTTACACATGCATACATCTTAACATGTCACTTATACCAATCTTGGAATATGAAATTTAATGTTCTTTGATCATGTACATGTATTCTTGCATATCTGCTTTATGTGTGATATGGATTGGACTGTAGCCCGTGACCACGCCAGATTGTGATATTGAGTCGTTGACTATGCGGGGTGGATTGTGATATTGGCACGTGAGTTGTCCATGCGTTGATATTATTAGCATGTGAGTTGTCCGTGCAGATCTAGATATTGAGATTATTGGCACGTGAGTTGTTCGTGTAGCATGTGAGTTGTCTGTGCGGTTGATATCATAAGCACGTGAATGGTCCGTGCAGCACGTGAGTTGTTCGTGCAACGTGTGAATATGGATCCATCCCCCTAGGGTCACCCTCTCATGTTTCTCTCTTGATATTGTACACGTGGATTATGAGAAACCAACGGGCTTCTGGTTGATGTGAGCTCTGGGACAACTGGTTATTAGTTTGGTTCGGTGACTGAGATTCTGTTATGGTCCTAAGAGTCATGATGTGATTTATATTTGGACCAGGTTGCACACTGTAACAAATTGATATTTGGTTATTGAATTTCATCTTTACTTGAAATATCCTTGGATGTTCACCTGATTTATTTGCATATCTTCCTTATATGTTGGACTATTGACAGAGCATAGTACGTTAAGTAAATTTTGTGCACCATGGTGGTTTTTATCTTTGATTTCATGGTTTGATCATATTTTCTGTTCTATACTTGTTGGAATTTTATGAACTTGTACAGGTGATTGGCGAGTATCATTAATAATTATTGCTTCTATTACCTCGTTGAGGTTAATTATGATACTTGATGAGTACATGGGCCGGTTTTACTTATACTACACTTCTGCACCTTGTATGCACATCTTGGAGCTAAGATGTTGTGGATGACGGGAGCTGACACTGAAGATGTACCTGCCTTGGGGATATAATTACCACTTGTCCTTGGTAGTGTTAGTTTTGAATTATGTTTATGTACATTTCAAACAGATGTTGTATTTATTTTATACCAGCTTCGTAAATCTAAGTCTTTGGGATTTTGTATAGAAGCACAATTATTTTGATCATTGACTCTTATTACGCTTATCTGAGTTTTGTTGATTTTTATATGACTTACCAAGTGGGTTAGATTAGGTGTCATCACAACTAGATGGATTTTAGGTCGTGACAACATTGTTTGTCCTTGTGTCCTTTGAGGCAGTTATGGTATTTTATGATTTCGAAATTATTCTTACTTGAGAATTATATTATTTATACTTATCTATTTTGTTGCTATTTGTTGGGTTTCATACATGTCTACTTTTATGTACTTTGCTATTGGACTACTACTAAGTGTCGATGTAAACCCTTGTCACTACTTCTTCAAGGTTAGACTAGATACTTACTAGGTACGCGTTGATTTATGTACTCATACTACACTTCTGCACTAATTGTGCAAGTAATGAAACAGGTACATCAGGTGGTCACTCAGGGGCGTAGCCGCATTAGCTGGAGACTAAGTGGTGAGCTGCTTGCCATGCTTCGACCCACAGCACCTGGAGTCTCCTTCCCCTACGTTTATTGTATTCTATCTATTTTATTCCAGACAGTATTTATTGTGGTTTTGTATATCCTACTAGATACTCATGCACTTATGACACCGTATTTTAGGGATTTAGAGTAGATGTTCACAGCTATACCTAATAATTATATCATTATGGTTTATGTCCTGATTTTAAAAGTATTATAAATGGATGATTGTATTGGTGGTTCACTGTTGGCTTGCCTAACGGTAGCGTTAGGCGCCATCATGGCCTATGGTGGGAATTGGGTCGTGATAGTTTGGTATAAGAGAACTAGGTTCACATCGGTTTCACGAGGCATGAGAAGACCTAGTAGAGTCTTGCAAATCGGTGCGAAGACGTCCGTACTTATCTTCGTGAGGCTATAGGGTGCTAGGAAACTTCTCTTTCTCCATATCCTATCATGCAGTCGATGTTGTGCTAAGTCTAAATCATTCTCTTATTCTCTCACATATGGTGAGAACGTGCGTGACAGCATCACCCGGCGGCAGAGGGGATGCTCCCCCGATCGTCAAAGGTAGAGGTAGAGGCCGAGATAGGGCCAGAGCTCTTGTAAGAGGATGAGGACATACTAGAGTTGCCCCAGTGATACCATTAGTGGATCCGGTGGAGGATCCTATCATTGAGGAGCAGGATGAGGTACCTCCAATCGAGAAGGCCCCAGCATATTTTATGACTACACCAGGCTTCAGGAGGTCATAGGCCGTATGCTGTGGTTTATGGATAGTATGACTCAAGCCATACTATTTCTAGTGGACCCGGTCACATCTCAGGCAGGAGGAGTAGTACAAACCCCTATCGCTCATGCGCCAGTGCATGTCGCTGCTATTTATCAAACACCGGGTACACTACTTGTGGGTGGGGATTAGCCGGTTGCATCAGCTAGATCAGAGGCTCGATCGGCTGTGACCGTTGAGAAGCAAAAGCGGCTGGATAGATTTACTAGGCTTCATCCTCCCCATTTTAGCGGTGAGCAGTTAGAGGAACCATAGGATTTCATTGACCGTTGCAGGGAGAGGCTGCATAATTTGGGTCTAGTGGAGTTCAACAGGGTGGACATCACCATATTTCAAGTAGAGGGGAAGGCCCATAGATGGTGGCAGTCTTATCTCCTGAGTAGTCCATCAGGTTCACCTCTACTGACTTGGGATCAGTTCACGCACCTCTTCTTGGAGAAGTATAGTCCAGCTTCACAGTGGGAGCAGTTATGGAGTCACTTTGAGTGGATCTAGGAGGGTCAGATATCGATGATCGACTTTGAGGTGAGATTCAATGAGTTGTCTCGTCATGCAACTATCATACTTCCAACAGATGTAGAGAGAGTATGGAGGTTTTTTACAGGCTTGCACTATGGGATTCAGGTTTCTATGGCCCGAGAGGCAGAGATGGAGACTCCATACTTCCGGGTTGTGGAGATAGATTAGTGGATTGAGTGTATCTGCAACCAGAGCAGAGAGTTCACATTGAGGGATAAGCGGCCTCAGCATTCTATTCGATTCAGTGGCCCCTCTTCTGGAGAAGAGGTCAAGTCATGAGAGTCCATCCTAGTAAGCCCATGTATTCAACACCACAGCCTATTCGATGTGCTCCAGCGTGGCCTTACTTCAATGCCATTGCAGAGAGCACCTACCATCCACCAGCTATTCAGGGTTCCTCTAGTGGGTATCCAGGTTATCGGGGTTGGATCCAAAGTCAGTAGTTTCCCACTCTAAGAGGGCGTTTCGGGTGCGAGGAATTTTGTCACATGAAGAGGTTTTGTCCCAGACTTCGGGGCAAGGCAGTGCAGCAGGACCATCAGCCCATGATTATTGCACCAGCTATTGCACAACCCGTCCAGCCAGCAAGAGGTAGAGGGCATGTGGGTAGGGATCGCCCTGAAGGTGGAGGCCAGTCAAGTGATGCTCCAACTAGATTCTATGCCTTTCCAGCCAGACCAGAGGTAGTAGCCTCCCACACCGTGATCACAAGTATTATTTTTGTCTTCTGTAGAGATGCTTCGATACTATTTGATCAAGGGTTTACCTATTCCTATGTCTCTTCTCTCTTTTCTCCTTATCTGAATGTATCCCATAAGCCTTTGGGTGTTCCTGAATATGTGCCCACACCAGTGGGTGATTCTGTTATTGTTGATCGGGTTTGCCGGTCCGGTGTAGTGACTTTCTATGGGTATGAGACTAGAGGGGATCTTCTATTGCTCGATATGATTGATGTCGAGGTTATTTTCGGCATGAATTGGTTGTCTCCTTACCATGCGATTCTTGATTGCCATGCCAACATTGTTACCTTGAGATGCCAATGTTTCCAAGGATGGAGTGGAGAGGTTCATCTATTAGTACATCCAGTTGGGTTATTTCTTTCTTGAAGGCACGACATATGGTCGAGAAGGGTTGTTTGGACTATTTGGCATTTGTTCAACAAAATTCTTTGGAGACTCCGACTATAGATTTAGTGCCTATGGTGCGGGAGTTTTCCAATGTATTTCCTGCTGATTTATCGGGCATTCCACCGGATCATGACATCGATTTCGACATTGATTTGGCATAGACACCCATCCTGTTTCTTTTTCACCTTATTGTATGGCTCCCATGAAATTGAGAGAGCTAAAGGATCAGCTTCAGGAGTTGCTCAAGAAGGGATTTATCAGGCCGAGTTTGTTTCCTTGGGGCACAACAGTATTATTTGTGAAGAAGTATCGGAGCACGCCGATATGCATTGATTAACTCCAGCTGAATAAGGTCACCATCAAGAACAAGTATCTATTGCCACGCATTGATGATTTATTTGATCAGCTTCATGGTGCTAATATGTTCTTGAATATCTACTTGAGATCTGGTATCATAAACTGGGGACTCTTGCTTTGGATGTTCCGAAGATGGCATTCCAGACTAGATATGAGCACTACGAGTTTCTAGTGATGTCCTTCGTCTTGACTAATGCTCCGGCAGCATTTATGGATTTGATGAATTGGGTATTCAAGCCATATCCTGACTCATTTGTCATTGTCTTCATTGATGATATATTGATCTACTCGCATAGGTGGAGGAGCAGGAGCACCATTTGAGGATAGTGCTTCAGACACTGAGGGAACAAAAGTTATATGCTAAGTCGTCCAAGTCCGAGTTCTAGTTAGATTCAGTGGCTTTCTTGGGGCATGTTGTGTTAGGTGCAAGTATTAAGGTGGATCCCAAGAATATCGAGGCAATTCAAAGTTGGCCTCGTCCTACCACAACGACCGAGATCAGGAGTTTCTTGGGGCTAGTAGGTAATTATCGTCGGTTTGTGGAGGGCTTCTCGTCTATTGCAGCTCCTTTGTCTAGATTGGCTCAGAAGGGTGTTCAATTCAGATGGTCCGATGATTGTGAGTCCGATGATTGTGAGTCTAGCTTCAGAAGCTCAAGGCCGTATTGACTAGAGCATCAGTGTTGATTTTGCCTTCCGATTCACGCATGTACACTATGTATTGTGACACTTCACGTATTGGGTTGGGATGTGTATTGATGCAGGAGGGGCGAGTTATTGCATACGTTTCACATCAGTTGAAGCCCCCCGAGAAGAATTACCTTGTGCACGACTTGAAGTTGGTTGTGATAGTTCATTCTCTCAAGATCTGGAGGCATTATCTTTATGGAGTTTTGTGTGAGGTTTACACTGATCACCGCAGTTTGCAGCATCTGTTTAAGTAGAAGGGTCTAAATTTTAGGCAGTGCAGGTGGCTAGATTTACTGAAGGACTAAGATATCACCATTTTTTATCATCTGGGCAAGGCGAATGTGGTCGCGGATGCCTTGAGCAGAAAGGCCGAAAGTATGGGTAGTCTGGCGTTCATTCCACCAGAGGAGAGGCCATTGATTTTGGACATTCAGTCTTTAGCTAACCAACTAGTGAGGTTGGATTTTTCATATCCCAATTCAATTTTTGCATATATTGTGGAGCGAATTAAGGCTCATAAGTACAATGATCCGCACTTGTTGGTTATTAGAGAGACGGTAATGTGAGGTGATGCCAAGGAGGTGACTATCGGAGTGATGGTGCTACGACTCAAGAGTCGCCTATGTGTTCCTATGTTGATGGCCTGAGGGAGTTGATTCTGTAGAAGGTAGATAGTTTGCATTATCCCATTCATCTAGGTGCCTTGAAGATGTATCGTGACCTAAGGCAGCATTACTGGTGGCGGCAGACGAAGAAGGACATAGTTGAGTATGTGGTGAGATGTTTGAATTACTAGCACCTTATGTATAAGCACCAGAGGCCAGGTGGCTTACTTTAGCAGATGGTTATACCAGAGTGAAAAGGGAAGTTCATCACCATGGATTTCGTAGTTGGTTTGCGCAGACGTCGAGGAAATTGATGTTGTTTGGGTCATTGTCAATAAACTAACCATGTTTGTGCACTATATTTCGATGATGACTACATATTTCGGAGAGGTTGGCCCAGATTTATCTCTAGGGGATCGTCTGGTTGCATGGCATGCCTATTTACATTATTTTATATCCTGAGCTACCCGGGTAGAGCTCAGGATGGCCTTTTATCAGCAGATCGACGGGCAGTCGGAGAGGACAGTTCAGATTCTGAAGGATATGCTCAGAGCATGTATGATGACTTTGGAGGGTAGTGGGACTGATTCTTACAATTGGCCAAGTTTTCTTATAACAACAGCTATCAGTCAAGCATCGAGATGGCTCCATTTGAGGCCTTGGATGGTCGACTATGTCATTCCCCATCGGTTGGTTTGATCCTGGCGAGTCTAGGCTATATGGTACTGATTTTGTAAAGGAAGCCTGGGATAAGGTAAAGTTGATTTAGGTGCGACTTCACACAGCACAATCCAGGAGGAAGAGTTACACGAATTAGAAAGCGCGTGATTTGTCATTTATGGTGGGCGAGAAGGTACTTTTGAAAGTCTCACCGAAGAAGGGTATCATGAGATTCGGGAGGAGAGGCAAGTCGAGTCCGAGGTTCATCTGTTAATTTGAGGTTTTGGAGCGAGTAGGTAGGTTGTCTAGAAACTGGCTTTGCCTCCTAGCGTATCGGGAGTTCATCCAGTATTTCACATGTCTATGCTCCGGAGGTACCATGTCGACAGGTCCCATGTGTTGGATTATAGCACAATTCAGATGGATGAGAGCTTGAGTTACAAGAAGGAGCCAATTCCCATTGTTGATAGGTAGGTCCACAAGTTGAGGTCCAAGGAGATTGCAGTGGTAAAGGTTCAATAGAGGGGTCAACCAATCGAGAAGGCAACTTGGGAGGCCGAGGAGGACATGCATATAAAATATCCACACTTATTTGGCATTTCAAGTATGATTCTAAACCTGCTCTAGGACGAATGTTTGTTTAAAAGGTGGAGAATGTAACGATCTGACAGGTCGTTTTGCTTTCTAGAACCTCGTTCCCCTATTTAAGACTTTCCGTATGTGCTTTTTCTGTTATATGACTTTTGGGGGTGGTTGGTTTGGTTTTGGAAGAGTTCGGGTTGAATTCAGAACACTTTATTCTATAATAGTGGCCTAAGGTGACCAAGTTTGACTTAAGTTATCACTTTGAGTAAATGACCTCAAAATCAGGATTTGAACATTCCAATAGGGTCATATAGTGATTCTAGATTTGGGCGTATGTTCGAATCGCGTTTTGGGTGGACCGAGAGCGTTTTGGCGCTTATTGTTGGAAGTTGGCATTTTCAAGGTTGTAAAGTTTTCTATGTTTGACTTAGGTAGACTTTGGTGTTATTGGATCTCGTTTTTGCATTCTGAGCCTGGGAGCAGGTTCATTTAGTCATATCGGACTTCTGTGTGAAATTTGGAGTCATTTCCGAGTTGTCTAAGTATGATTTGTCACGTTCGGATTTAGTTGGAAGAAGTTTGAAGTTTCAAAGTTAATTATTTTGATTGGGGGTACGATTCTTGGATGCGATGTTATTTTATGTGCTCCGATACCTCGAGTAGGTACTTATTATGTTTATGGAGTTGGTGGTATAATTAGATGAGGTCCCGGGTGGCTCGAGTGACTTTCAGACCACCCGCAGCAATGTTGAATTTGGCAGATTTTTTATGGGGCTGGAGTGCTTCGCGATCACGAAGAAGGATTTTGGAAGGGCAGCGGTTTGCATTTTCTCTTCGCTAACACGATCACGAACGCGATGGAGGAACAAGTTCCTCTTTGCGAACGCAAAGCTGCCTTCCCAAACGTAGAGCTGCCTTCGCGAACGCGAAGAAGGAAGATGAAGGAGGGGCTGGAAGGATTTGGCCTTCGCGAACGCGACAGGGTGGACCACAAACGTGGAGGGTTGGGGCCAATGCTCTTACAAACACGATGAAGGATTTCTAGGAAGGGGCAACTTGGCCTTCGCGATCGCGAGGGTTCTTCCGCGATCGCGATGAGCAACACCTGGCAGAATGTAAGTTTAAAAATGGAACTTAGGTTCACTTCGCCCTATTTTCTCTTGGCTTGGGCAATTTGGGAGCTCTTTGCAGGACCATTTTAATCAAGTGTATTTAGGTAAGAGATTTCTACCTATTGTGAGTTAAACACATGGATTAGGTATGGATTTTTAATATGGAAATTAGTAGAATTTTGGGATTTTGTTGAAAAACCTAGAATTTGGTAGAAATGGTTTTGACCATGAAATTTGTTATGGAATTGGGTATAAATTATATATTTGAGTTCGTGATGCCATGGTTAATATTTATCTTCGAAAATTTTTGAAATCCGGACGCGTGGGCCCGGGGTTAACTTTTGTTGACTTTCCAAATTGGGTTGAGAATTGACTCTAATAGTTGACTTATCAGTTTTGGAGGCAGTTTATGGTATTTGTTGATTTTGAAATTATTCTTACTTGAGAATCATATTAATTGTATTTATCTGTTTTGTTGCTACTTGTTGTAATTCATACATGTCTACTTTTACGTACTTTGTTATTGGACCACTAGTAAGTGTCAATGTCGAACCCATGTCACTACGTCTTCGAGGTTAGACTAGATACTTACTGGGTACGAATTGGTTTATGCACTCGTACTACACTTCTACACTAATTGTGCAGGTACTAAGACAGGTACATCAGGTGATCACGCGGGCATAGCTGCATTAGCTGGAGACTAAGTTGTGAGCTGCTTTCCATGCTTTGACCGCAGCACCCGGAGTCTCCTTCCCCCTATGTTTATTTTGTTCTGTCTATTTTTATTCCAGATAGTAATTATAGTGGTTTTGTATATCCTATTAGATGCTCATGCACTTGTGACAGGTTTTGGGGGTTTTTAGTAGATATTCATGGTTGTACCAAATATTTATATCATTACGCTTTATGTTTTTTTCATACTTCGTGACTAGTAAGAATGATAGTATGTCACCATGGCTTCTAAACTTCTTTCCACTTTATTAATGAAATTCTTGATTTTAATAGTGTTATGAACGAATGATTGTGTTGGTGGTTCATTGTTGGCTTGCCTAAAGGTAGAATTGAGCGCCATCATGTCCTATGGTGGGAATTGGGTCATAACACCACTGCTTCACCAAGGTTAGTCAAGATATTTACTAAGTACATGGGGTCGGTTGTACTCATATTACCTTTCTGCACCTTGCGTGTAAATATTTGGAGCTAAGCAGCTGCAAAGTTCGAGGGCAAGCATTGAAGTTATAGCATTACAACCATCTACTATCATCTTGTTCATGATAGTATAGTACTTGAATTTCTGTTTATGTAACTTTCAAAAGTTGATATATTACTCCTTGTTGTTATTCAAATATTAGTTTCTCATGACTTGTACCACCAGTTCGTGGAATTAATTGAGTTAATTTTCGCATTCTTATTTATTTTATAAATGATCTTCGGTATTGAATATATTTTATGTTAGTGAGCTTATCAACGGGTTGAGTTGGGTGCCATCACGACTTGAGGGAATTTTTTATTATGATATTTATTATGCTCCTAATTCCGATATCAATATAAAGCATGTGTTGATAGATGGTGAAGCTCCACTTTAAAGCTACTAGGAAAAAAAAGAACTAATTCAAAATATGGGGAAAGGTGGGTCTACTTTGATATTTATTATGTTTTTGTAATGATCCGGTCGATCATTTTGTGAATTTGAGCTTTGTTTCCTCATTTAATGTTTCTCGTACACTTGTGCATTGTTTTGGAACTTATGGGAATAGTTGGTATGGTTCCGGGGAGGTTTTGGAGTAAATTGGAACACTTAGTTCCTTTGTTGGAGGCTTAAGTTGTAAGAGCTAACCAAGGTTTGAATTTTGTATAAACGACCTCAGATTGGTGACTTGATGGTTCCAATAGGTTCGTATGATAATTTTAGACTTGGTCATATGTCCGGCGGATTTGGATTTGGAGGTTCCTAGGATATTTTGCCTATATTTGCTTAAAGTTGTCAATTTGAAGGTTTGGAGAGTTTATATGTTTGACTGTGAGTTGACTTTGAGGATATCGGACTCGGTTTGTTGTTCCGGAACTTGTAATAGGTTTGATTTGTCATTAGGAACTTGTGTGTAAAGTTTGGACGTAATCCGGATTGGTTAAGATTGAATCGGACGCTTGGTTTGAAGTTTGGAAGTTCTTGAACTTAAGAGAATGTGAAATGTGTTTTGATATTTGATTCATTGATCTAATGTTATCGCATATGTTTAAAGGCTTGGATAGGTCTTGGTAGTATTTATGGACCTGTTGGTATGAATCGACAAGGTCCAGGGGGGGTCAGGTGTACTTTGGATCAGGTTCGGACCATTTAGAATGTTTGGGGCATTCTGGTTCTGGTGCACCGCAATTGTGGAGGTTTGGGTACAGGTGTGACTAGGAAGTCTCATATGCGGAGTTAAGGTAATCTAGGGAAGTTTCGCTTCTACAAAGAGAGGGTCACAGGTAAGAAATCGCACCTGCAAAGTTATGGTGAGCACCTCCGAGGATTGAAGCCCTGGGGAAATGTCCGCACATGCAGAGGATCTGGCCACACCTGCGATGTCGCATATGCGATGCATGGGTTGTCGAAGCGAGTGGTCGGTAGATTAAGTGGGACTCCCAGATGTGAGGGTTTGACCGCAAAAGGGTGTTGCAAAAATGACCATTTGGTTCGCAAATGCAGAACCACTGGGTAGATGTTATATTTTGAGGGTTTACCTCATTTTCTCTTTTTTGGAGTTTTGATGCTCGGCTAGAGGCGATTTTTTGAGGAGATTTTCATCACTACTTTGTGGATTTGAGCCAATCGGAGGTTGTTTCTAAAGGAAATGCATTTTTGGAGTATTGATTTGTCCCGATTGAGGTAAGTATCTTGCCTGATCTTGTGTGATGGAATAACCCTTGGGATTGGACCTTATTTGTCCAATTTCAATGTATGTAAAGCAATGTATATGTGAGGTGACGAGTGTATGTGCAGGTGCTATGTATGAAAAATGACTGGATTAGACTCTAGGCTTCTTCTATGCCTTAATTTGATTGTGTGCTCTCTCTGATACATATGGAATCCTTTGTATGACTACATGAGCTTATCTTTTCATGCTAGAGACCGTGTTTTAGGATTATTATCTCCTAATTAGTCAAGATGGATATTTGTGGAATCGTTGCTATATTGATTTAGCCATAGTCAAGTTTTATATCTTGAGAACACATCTGCACTTATTATTATTATGTCCTTGTGCACCATATTGATGACATGTGAACATATGTCTCTTTGATGATAAATAATTATCTCTGATTGCTAGGTTTTTGGCACATATGGAAATGTTGAGTGGATTGGTTTGGTGTTTGCACGAGGTCTCTTCCGTGCGAATATTGTGATGTGATGATGTTGTGGCACGAGGTCTTGGCCATGCTATTATAATGAATATTATTGATGTTGTGGCACGAGTTATTGCCGTGCGATTATGATGATATTGTTGATGTTATAGCACGAGGTTTTTGTTGTGTAGTTGTGATGGTATTTTTATTGCTATGGTACGAGGTCTTTGTCGTGCTCTTATTATTATGGAACGACATTTTTGCCGTGCAACGTGTGGATATGGATCCATCCCCTAGGATCGCCATCTCATGTTTCTCTCTTGATGGCATACACGCGGAGTTTGGTACCTTGACTGATATTGTTGATTATGATGTGGAAGCTGAAGATGGGAGTTAAGTGTAAGGGTGGAATCTTAGCCATGCAAGTGAATACTTTATGTTTTTTTGTGCATTTTTTACATGCTTTTATGTGAATTTTAACATGCTACTATATGCCTCAGTTATTGGTTGATGATTTGGTTGTCATGACTGAATTACCTGTATTGAGTTGATAACTCCTGTTTTGTTGAGTTGATGATATTGCATCCGGGTATATTCTTGTTGCAAGTTATTATCTATATTGTACATGTTCTTTGATTAGTGAGTATCACATAACTTGAGACTCGTCATTACTTCACCGAGGTTAGTCTTGATATTTACTGAGTACATGTTGTCCCGCACTCATACTACAGTTTTACACATTTTAGTACAGATCCGGTGTTGGCAATAGTAGACCTAGGGAGTGAGTTCATTTGGTGATCGAGAAGATTCAAGTTAGTGTTGCATAGATGCCGCAAACCCTTAGAGTCCCCTTTCTTTACTTTGATACTGTTATTTTTACATTCAGACACTATTGTACTTTTGAGACATCTTTATGTATTTGGTTACAGCTCATAACTCTATACTACCTAGTTTTGGGAGTTGGTATTATGTATTACTATTTTGTCTTATGTTGATCACTTATTCTACTATTTATGACAATTCAAACATATTATATCTTGTCTTTTTTATTGAATGATGTTAGTATGATTGGCTAACCTAGTCTTGAAGGTTAGGTGTCATCACAGACTTCGGTGAAATTTTGGATCGTGACAAATTTGTATCAGAGCCCCAGATTCATAGGTTCTATGAGTCATGAGCATGTCTAACAGAGTCTTGTGGATCGATATGGAGATCTATGTACTTATCTTTGAGACGCTATCGGACTGCTATGAAAATTTCTCTTTCTTTCATTCTTTTTCATGCGGATTTGTTTTTCCTGAAGTTTGAAACTTTACTCTTTTATTCTCTCACATATGGTGAGGACACATTCTATAGGATTAGCTGCACAGGAGCCAGTACCCCATATTAGAGCCATGAGAGGCCGGGGCCAGGGTAGAGGCCGAGGTAAGGCATGCACCGCAGCTAGAGGTCCTGCTAGAGTGACAGTTATGGAGCCACCAGTAGCTCCAGCTGAGGAGCAGGTGCCCGATCATATTGAACAGGTGGGACCAGCTCAGGCAACTGAGGGGCCTATTGCTAAACCTAGACTTCAGGATTTGGCTCACATTATGAGTATGTTTGAGAGCTTGACTCATGCAGTATTGATTTCGGTTGTACCAGCTAGTTCACAGGATAGGGGAGAAGCCCAAACTCCAATCGCACGTACACCAGAGCAGCTGCTCATGTTTATCAAATTCTGAGTGTTATGCCGGTATAGTCAGTCATTGCAGTTCAGTCCAAGATAGGGCTAGTCTTGTCTGTTAAGGAGCAGATGAGGATGGAGAGGTTTTAGAGACTTCATCCTCCCCATTTTAGTAGAGGCCCTACTGAGGATGTGCAGGCATTCTTGGATTAGTGTCATCGTATTTTATGCACTTTGGGTTTAGTGAAGTCGAACAACATTGACTTTACGACTTTTCAATTGTCAGGGCTGCATACATATAGTGGAGACTTATGAGTCAAGTAGGCCAGTTGCCGTAGCTTCACTCATATGGATTTAGTTTTAGTTTCTTTTCTTAGAGGAGTTTATCCTACAGACCCTCAAAGACGAGTTACATAGTGAGTTTGAGCATTTTCACCAAAGGTATGACTGTGACCCAGTATGCTATGAGCTTTATAGAGTAATCATGCTATGCAGCTCTTCTAGTTTCTACTGAGAGGGAGCGGGCCTGTAGATTTCTTGAGGGACTCACCTACAGCCTTAGGTTCGGGATGGCATGGGAGATGGAGACTGAGACTACCTTTCATCAGGCTATGAAGATTGCTAGGAGTCTAGAGCATATCCGCAGGTAGGAGAGGGAGGATAGGGAAGCTAAAAGGCCTCGTGGTTTTGGAGGAATTTAGTGGTGCCTACTATGGGGAAAGGGTCGTCATGGTAGAGGTTATGTTAGTCGACCAGTTCAGTCAGCACTTTAGGTTTCACGGGGTGCTCCAGCTAACCATGGTTTTTAGAGCACTCATACTGGGCCATCATCTTTCAGTGCACCTCCTACACGGGGTTCTTACAATGATTATTCCAATCGTCTGATGCAAGCACTATCCCAGCAGCCACGTACGCAGAGAGCTTGTTATGAGTGTAGTGATACATAAAATATGATGAAAGATTGTCCCAATATTTGGATGAGTGTACCTCAACAGGGTACCCGGGCTATGCTTCCCACTCCAGATACTAGACCACCTACACAGTCAGCTAGATGTGGGGGATAGGCGGGTAAAGGACGTCCTAGAGCAGGAGGTCAGGCCCATTGTTATGCTTTTCCTAGTAGGACGAAGGCGGTTGCATCAGATGCAGTCATTACAAGCATCGTTCCATTATGTTATAGAGATGCTTCAGTATTATTCAATCTGGGTTCTACATATTCGTATGTGCCATCCTACTTTGCGTCATATTTGGATATGTCTCATGATTCTTTGGATACTCCTATTTATGTTCTACGCCTGTTGGAGATTCTATTATGGTAGATCGTGTCTACCATTCTTGTGTGGTAACTATAAGGGTCCATGATATTGGCTTGATCTTTTGTTGATTAATATAGTGGACTTTGATCTGATTTTGGGTATGAATTGTCTATCACCGTACATATTATTCTTGATTGTCACACTAAGATCGTGATGTTGGCTATGCTGGGGTTGCCACTATTGGAATGGAGAGGTTCTTTGGGTCATATTTCTAGTAGAGTGATATCTATTCTGAAGGCTCAATGGATGGTTGAGAAGGGATATTTTCCATTCTTGACTTTGTTAGATATGTCACTACTGATACTCCTATGGTTGACTCAGTCCTTATAGTGAGAGAGTTTCCAAATGTATTTCCAGCATACCTGTTAGGCATGCCACCCAATTGGGATATTGATTTTGGTACTGATTTGGCACCGGGAACTCAGCCCATATCTATTCCATTGTATCGCATGACTCCAGCATAGTTGAAGGAATTGAAGCAACAGTTTCAGGAATTGTTGGATAAAAGTTTCATCAGGCTAAGTGTTTCACCTTGGGGTGCAACAGTGTTATTTGTGAAGAATAAAGATGGTTCTATGAGGATGTGCATTGACTACATGCAATTGAACAAAGTTACCATCGAGAATAAGTATCCAATGTCGCGCATTGATGAACTATTTGATCAGCTTCAGGATGCTAGAGTGTTCTCAAAGATTGACTTGAGGTCATGGTATCATCAATTCAATATCAGGGCTTCGGACATTCCTAAGACGGCTTTAAGGACCCATCATGGGCATTATAAGTTCCTGTTGATGTCTTTTGGTTTGACTAATGCCCCAGCAGCATTCATGCATTTGATGAATAGTGTGTTCCAGCCTTATTTGGATTCTTTTGTCATTGTGTTCATTGATGATATATTTGGTATATTCTCATAGTGGGGAGAAGCACAAGCAGCACTTGAGGACGGTGCTTCAAGTTCTGAGGGAGAAGAAGTTATATGCTAAATTCTCCAAGTGTGAGTTTTGGTTGGATTAAGTGGCATTCTTGGGCGACATGGTGTTTAGTGATAAGATCAAGTGGATATAAAGAAGATTGAAGTAGTTCAGAGTTTCCCCAGACCTTCTGCAGCCGCGAAGATCAGGAATTTTCTAGGGTTTAGCTAGTTACTATCCTCGCTTCGTAGAGGGTTTCTTGTCCATTGCAGCTCCATTGACCAAGTTGAATTAGAAGGGTGCTCCGTTTAGATGGTCTAACAAGTGTGAGAAAAGCTTTCAGAAGCGCTCCAGTTTTCATATTGCCTTCAGGATCAAGGTCGTATACGATCTATTGTGATGCTTTGCACGTTGGTGTGTAGGATGGTAGGGTGAATGTCTATACGTCATGCCAGTTAAAGCCTCATGAGAAGAACTATCTGGTGCATGATTTGAAGTTAGCAGCTATTGAGCACGCACTCAAGATTTGGGAGCATTACTTATACATGTCTTTTGAGGTTTATACAGATCATTAGAATCTTCAGCATCTGTTTAAACAGAAAGATATGAATTTGAGGCAGCACAGATGGTTGGAGTTGTTGAAGGATTATGATACTATTCTTCATCATCCGGGGAAGGCTAATATGGTAGCAGACACCTTGAGTAGAAAGGCAGAGAGAATGGGGAGTTTGGCATTTATTCAAGCTGGGGAGAGGCCTTTAGCTATGTATGTTTAGGTGTTGGCCAATAGATTGGTGAGATTGATATTTCAAAGTCGAGCAGATTCCTTGCTTGTGATGTTTTACGGTCATCCTTGTTTGAGCGCATTAAGGCACGTCAGTATGAAGATCCCTATTTGCTTGTCCTTAAGGACACGGTACAGCACAGTGGTGCTAAGGAGGTGAATATTTGTGATTATGGTGTATTGCAACTTTAGGGTCGAGTTTGTGTTCCCGATGTCGATGGCTTTAGAGAGTTGATTCTTGGGGAGGCTCATAGTTCATGGTATTCTATTCATCCAGGTGCTACGAAGATGTATCATGGTTTGAAATAGCATTATTGGTGGAGGATGATGAAGAAGGACAATGTTGGACATGTTTCACGGTGTTTGAACTGTCAACAAGTCAAGTATGAGCATCACAAACCGGGTGGTTTGCTTCAAAAGATTGATCTACCGGAGTGAAAGTAGGAGTGCATCACTATGCACTTTGTGGTAGGATTTCATTGAGCTTGAGGAAGTTTTATGCCATTTGGGTCATTTTGGATCAGTTGACCAAATTGGTGAATTTTGTTCTAATTATGACTTCCTACACATCAGAGAGGTTGACTCAAATCTACATTAGAGAGATTTTTTGCTTTCATGGTGTGCCTGTTTCTATCATCTCGAATCGCGGCACTCAGTTCACTTTGCACTTTTGGAGGGTCGTTCAGCATAAGTTGGGCATGCAGGTGGAGTTGAGTACTACATTTCACCCTCAGACGGATGGGCAGTCTAAGTAGACAATTCAGATCTTAGAGGATATGTTGAGGGCATGCACTATTAATTTCTGAGGCCAGTGGGACCAGTTTCTACCATTAGCAAATTTTGCCTACAACAACCACTACCAGCCTAGTATCCATATGGCTCCATATAAGGCCTTATATGGGAGGCGATGTCGTTCTCCGGTTGGTTGGTTTGAGCATGGGGAGGCTAGGTTATTGGGCACAGACGTGGTCCATGATGCTTTGGAGAAGGTATAGTTTATTCAGGAGAGGCTTCGCGCAGCTCAGTCCAGGCAGAAGAGTTATGCTAATAGGAGAGTTCGTGATGTGGCTTTCATGGAGGGCAAGAAGGTTCTTCTTGGAGTTTTGCCTATGAAGGGAGTGATAAGGTTTGGGAAAAAGGTCAAGTTGAGCCTGAGGTTTATTGTTCATTTTGAGGTGTTGGAGAGAGTTGGCGAGGTTGCTTATAGACATTCATTTCCTCCTAGTCTTTCTATCTGGTGTTCCATGTCTCTATGCTTCGGAAGTATCATGAGGATAAGTCACATGTTTTGGACTTTAGCACAATGCAGTTGGATGAGAATATGGCTTATGAGGAAGAGCCGGTGGCAGGTTTGAAAGCTCAAGTCTAAGGAGAATGCATCAGTGAAGGTCTAGCAGAAAGGCCAACCGATCGAGGAAACAACTTGGGAGACCGAGCAATATAGATATCCTTACCTTTGGCATTTCAAATATAAGTATAAACCCATTAGGACGAACGTTTATTTAAGAGGGGGAGAATGTAACAACCCGGCCGTTCATTTTATGTATTTGAGCCACACTTCCCCGTTAGGTGTTTCTCGTATGCTTATTCATTGTTTTGAGAATCAGGGATAGTTGGTTTGGCTTCAAGGAGGTTTTGGAGTGAATTGGAACACTTATTTCCTTTTATTAGAGGCTTACGTCATAAAGTTAACCAAGGTTTGAATTTTGTGTAAACGATCTTGGATTGGTGATTTGATGGTTCCAATAGGTTTATATGGTGATATTAGACTTAGACATATGTTCAAATTTGAATTTCGAGGTTCCTAGGATGTTTTGGCTATATTTGTCGAAAGTAGGCAATTTGAAGGTTTCAAAAGTTTATAGGTTTGACCACAAGTTAACTTGGATGATATCGAACTCGGTTTGTTATTTCAGAACTTGGAATAGGTTTTTTTTGTCATTGGAACTTGTGTGCAAAGTTTGGATGTAATTCGGATTGGTTAAGCTTGAATCGGGCGCTTGGTTTGAAGTTTGGAAGTTCTTTAACTTAAGAGAAGTTTGAAGTATGCTTTGATCTTTGATTCATTGATGTGATGTAATCGCATGTGCTTAGAGGCTTTGGATATGTTCGGGTAGTGTTTATGTACTTGTTGGTATGATTGGATGAGGACTCGGGAGGCTCGGGTGTGTTTCCGATTGGGTTCAGACCATTTGAAATGTTTGGGGAAGTTTTGGTTTTGGTGCATCGCACCTACGGAGGTTTGGGCATAGGTGCGCTGTCTCAGGCACGATTGGGGTGTTGCATTTGCAAAGTTGAGGTGTTCTAGGTAAGTTCTGCTTCTGCAAAGAGAGGGTCGTAGGTACAAAGTCGCACCTACGGAGTACGTAAGAGTACGTTGTAAGTCAATTGATGTTAGCTCAAAAATGAGATCATATTTGAAAGTAAATAAAGTAACTTAATCATTTTACCTTGGAGTTCAAAATATTTAAGGTCATGAACAACAAGTACCAAGAGGGTTGGAAGGTTCAGAAGCTAAACGAATTGAAGAAAAAAGGTTTCGTCAAAAGTCGACAAGGTATGAATGTTATAACCGGTACCTTTGCGGTGAGACTAGGGTAATTAACATGATAAGAGGGTTATATTATGAGTTATTTTAGTCATATGACAGTCGTGCATTATGTTTTGAAGTCAAGCGAGTTGTGGAACAAAAGTCGATGAAAGTCGTCACAAGTTACCTTCATATGTTTTACTGAAATTTGGGTCTAATGTCACTAAGCTTTTCTCCCGATATACTTAGTTACGGGATGATCCACCTGTCAAATTCAAGATATACAAGTCTAGTTCTCAACTCATTAAATTGTTTGTCAATACAATATCAGCGTAGAAGGATATTTGAGTTTTTGCGAGACTGCGTAGACCGCATCTGTGACAAGTAGGTGTGACATCTATTTACTTAAATGAAAGGACAAAGTATGTCCAAAAATGGGCTAGTTGGATCGGCCAAAGATCCCTTTTAACGGCTGATTTCCTTCATATATTCCACTTATTATAGAGCCAAAAATCAGAGATAAAACCCTGCAAACTTCTACCAAAAAATTCAACACAAAACCCTAAATGATTATCTCTTCTTTTCAAGTTCTAGTTGGAGGAAAACCTAAGAGTTGAAGAACCAAGTTAGGAGCCGAGATACTCACTAAATAAGTATGTATACTGCCTTCTTTCATCCTTTTTTTCTGCTGGAATGGTAGAGAAATTCGTTCCATAATAGTTAGAACTCACGGGATGGTAATCGAAAGCCGTGAGTTCGAGTTGTTCAACTTGTAGTGGACTGTTTTGTGCGTTGTTTCGTGTTGCTGTTGGGTGTTCTGCTTTGCCACTGTTTTTATAGAGTTTGGGAGTAGAAAGTGTGTGGAGAAACACCACATAATGACGGGGTGGTGGGATGTTCATTCGTTGTTACATTTTTGAGTTGTTTGACACTACCATGGTTGTCGTTTTGGGCATGAAGTGATTGGGTGTGTTGGGCTATTTTGTGCTATTTTGTGATGGATATAAGGTTGGAAAATGATATATATATATATATATATATATATATATATATGTTGTTATTTCTGTGTTCTTGTTTTTGTTGGTATTATCTCAAATTGGGAGGAAGTAAAAATTATAGAGGAGATGCTGCCTGTTTTAATATAAGAGAAGCTTGTCATTGGTTGTGGGATAATTGTACCTTTCATAGCTTAACGATAGCATTATTATCGTTATTGTAGATTAAGGTGCGACAAGAGTTCAACGTGGTTATTGGACAGATTGTGTTAAGGTATATTAAGGCTAATCCATTCCTTCATTTTGGCACGATCCTGTAATTACATGTTTTTGATAACGAGACATAAAGAGAAGTTCATATTCCTGAGTTCATGTACATTATCCTTGTCTCATAAGTTACAGTATTCTCCCTTATAGGAATTTATATTCAGTTAAGTATTAACTTCTTTCAGTCAATAGAGTAGATGGTCTATGTATGTACAGTATTATAGTATTTTCACCACCACCAAGCTATAATCAGTAGGCAGGCCTCTATTGGGCAACCTCTAATCAGATGGTAAGTTATATACCAAGCCTACTGTTGCTGAGCACCTATGAGCGAGCCCAGAATGGCCGAGATACCAAGCCTAGTATGGCCGAGCGCACATGAGCGAGGTACTATGATAGAGAAGTTACACGCACTGAGCCTTATAGGGTCGGATAGATATTTTACTTAATATATTGAGAGAATTTAGTCAGTATCAGCAGGTAAGCATACCTTCGGATCATCTTTGACTCTCTGTTAGTTACAATTATTATATTATCAGTTCAGTTTCAGCTTTCAGTTATTTTATTGCCTTACATACCCGGTACATTATTTCGTACTGACGTCCCTTTTGTCGGGGACGCTGCATTTCATGCTTGCAGGTCCTGATAAACTGCTGGATGGACCTTCCCAGTAGACAGAGCCAAACATCAACTTGGTTGGTAAGCCCCACTTCCCCGAAGTTACTAGGTCTAGACCTTGGAGACCTTTATATATATATATATATATATATATATATAAAGGTTCGATGGGTAGGTTGAGGCCCTGTCCCGACCATGATAAGTTTGGTTATCTCTAGAGACTTGTAGACGTGTCATGCATATTTTTTATATCAGTATTGTAGCCTTGCCAGCCCTGTGTATGTGTTCAGTTTCGTATTGCCAATTGTAGACGTTCAAGGCGGCCTTGTCGGCCTACACAATTTTGTATATGAGCTTTTGGGTGTTTTACCCCTCAGATGAGAAAGGCATTATTATTATATGATTCAAAATATGGCCTCATCGGCCTTGATTGGTATTGTCAGCTTGCAGGTAGGCCTCGTCGGCCTAAGTTGAGAACTGTCCCTCCAGAGTTCACAACTATAGAATGGTACGGTCGGGCCGAGTATGGCACCGGGTGCCGGCAACGCCTCCCCAAGTTTGGGGCGTTACAGGAGTTTTGGGGTGCAGCTGTGAAGATTGCAGGAATAGGGGAATGCCCACACATGCAGAGGAGATGGATGGTCGCCCCTACGCTGTCGCAGATGCGACGCATGGTTCGCAGAAGCGAGTGGTCGGCAACTTAAGTGGTACTCGCAAATGTGAGGGTTTGACCGCAGAAGGGTGTCCCAAAAATAACCATTTGGTTAACAAATGCGGAATCCCTGGGCAGATATTATATTTTGAGGATTTAGCTTACTTTCTCATTTTGGAGTTTTATAGCTCGTCTAGAGGTGATTTTTGGAGATATTTTCATCACTTCTTTGTGTATTCGAGCAAGTTGGAGGTGGTTTCCAAAGGGAAGGCATTTTTGGAGTAATGATTTGGCCTGGTTGAGGTAAGTACCTCGCCGAATCTTGTATGAGGAAATAACCCTTAGGATTGAAACCTTATTTTTCTAATAGCAATGTATGTAAAGCAACGTATATACGAGGTGATGAGCGTATATGCGGGTGCTATGCATGAAAATGCTCGAATTAGAATCTAGGCTTCTTCTATGCCTTAATTTGATTGTGTGCTCTCTGTGATACATGTGTAATCCTTTGTATGATTACATGAGCTTATCCTTACATGCTAGAGGTCATGTTTTAGGATTATTATCTTATAATTAGCCAAGATGGGCATTTGTGGAGTCGTTGCTATATTGAGTTAGCCGTAGTCACATTTTATATCTTGAGCACATATGCACTTATTTTTGGTGTGTCCTTGTACACCTTATTGATGACTTGTGAGTATACGCCTCTTTGATGATAAATTATTATATTGGATTGTTATGATTCTGGCAACATGTTGAGCGAATTGGTTTGGTGTTGGCACGAGATCTCTTTCGTGCGGATATTATAATGTGATGATATTGTGGCACGAAGTCTTTGTCATAAGATTATGATGATATTGTTGATGTTTTAGCATGAGGTCTTTCCCGTGCAGTTGTGATGGTACTGTTATTGTTATGGCAGGAGGTGTTGTCGTGCTCTTATTATTATGGCACGAGATTTTCGCCGTGCAGCATGTGGATATGGATCTATCCCTTAGGTTCGCCCTCTCATATTTCTCTCTTGATAGCGTGCATGTGGATTGTGGTACCTTGAATGACGTTGTTCATTCTGATATGGAGGCGGATGATGGGAGTTGAGAAGGAAGGAATTTGGCCATGCAAGTGAATCCTTTATGCTTTGTTGTTCATTTTTACATGCCTTTGTGTGAATTTTAACATGCTAATCTATGCCTCTTTTATTGAATGATGATTGATTGTAAAGACTGATTTGCCTGTGTTGAGTTGATAACTCTTGTTCTGTTAAGTTGATGAAATTGCATCCGGTTATATACTTGCAAGTTATTACGTATATTATATAGGTTCTTTGAGTAGTGAGTATCACATGACTTGAACCTCAGCACTACTTCATCGAGGTTAGTCTTTATACTTATTGAGTACATGTTGTCCTGTACTCATACTACACTTCTACTTATTTTTATATAGATCCAGGTGTTGGCAGCAGAGGACCTAGGGAATCACTTCATTTGTTAATCCAGAGGTTTCAAGGTAGTGCTGCATGGACGCTACAGACCCTTGGAGTCCCCTTCCTTTACTTTGACACTGTTGATTTTATATTCAGACTATATTGAACTTTTGACACATCTTTATGTATTTGGTTTATATCTCATGACTCTGTACTACCTGATTTTGGACGTCTGTATTATGTATTAATATTTTGGCTTATGTTGAGTTATTCCACTATTTATGACAATTCAGATATATTATATCATGTCTTTTTGATTGAATGATATTAGTATGAATGAATTAACTAGTCTTGAAGGTTAGGTGTCATTACAGTATTTGATGGGATTTTTTATCGTAAAAATTGTAGCCCAGCCATAAATAAAAAGCTATGGTTGATTTTATTTTGAACTCTTCATCGGTTGTATAAAGGAATCTGATTGTTATTCATCACTTGGCCGATGCCTATTTGTTTGTCTTTTTTGGTGATCCACTTCCTCTTTCCTTCTATTAGTTTTTATTTTTCATCCAGTTTAATATACCTTAGTTGTAGTTAGTTAGTTATTTTGTCGATTGTTAAATTCTTGATCCTCAAAACTTCTAGTGTTGCCTTGCCTCGTAAAACTAACCATATTAAAACATCCCTCTTAATTAATTAATATTTTGTTCATCTTCTTTCTTTGAATTCTTTTGGATTCAAAAATCTTGTGGAGAGTTTAAATTTTCTCCATGATTTCGTCTTTGTTAGTTTTTCAAAAAGGCAGAACACATAAGCGAGCCCTTAATTTTGGCTTTTTTTTGTTACTTAAATACCTAAATATAGGGTTGTTCATATCAGGCACCTCAACTAAAACCCAGTTGTACTAATTGCACACACATGATATACTACGTGGAAAGACGCGTGAACGTGAGAAAAACTTGTTGATTTAATTATTAGCGGTTCGAAATAGTACCGTTTTATTATTACTACTATATATATTATTTTATTTGTATATATTCTATTATATTACTCCTATTGAAACCTTAATTTTTGCCCCCATTCTTTTAGAGTTCAAAACCAAAATAACTCAAAATTAGACTCGAAGAACCAAAGTAATGCGGAAAAAAATAAAGAAGATATCTACCTATAGTGCATGCCAAGCATGCGCTATATCAGCACGGCCAAACGCGCAGGATAACTGACATTTGGTTACGCTTGACTGAGTATAGCCCATACCCAACACGCATTATACTTATACTTTTTTTCAAACAGTGACATAAAAATAACTTTTCCGTCCTTTCAATCTTCCAATTGTTTATGCATTATCTACTTAAATAGGACTTGTATTCATAAAAAATTATTTTTTCATAAATCTAATACAAATTTATCTTTTGTTGTTCATCTTCATCTATTTGAATATTTGAACAATGATGGATAAGCAACGAATTAGGATTGCGTTATATTAGGCCGGTGAGATTCTATTGGAGAATAACTCGGTATTCTATAGTACATCTCCTGCAACTAGTGTTAAGTTGTCACCTTTCAATGGAATATCCTATATTATTATCTTTATTATAAAAAATAAATTAAATGTTAATAGGCGAGCTGTGAAACATAAGGTAACTGAAAAAATTTCATATTCAGTCATTTCACAAAGTATTGCTAGTTATGCTGAGTTCTATATTCATGACAGTTAAAGTTTGCAAGCTTTCTTGAGATCGCTGAATAAATTTAGGGTTAATTGCAATAAGCATGCTTGAAATGTATGTTAGCACGACAACAAAAAATTGTAGTGCAGTTATATCTACTCCGTCAAACACCCATCCATCTGAGGATATTTCTGAAGCTGTTTTATCCGAACAATTATCATATCAAAGAGTCTGGTCCAATCTAAACCATTCTCCACCAAATAAGGAGTCCGAACAAAAACTTTCGTCAATGCATGAACGATCTAATTATGGAAGGACGATAAATTACCGAACTTCACAGTTCGGGTGGTAAATGCTTATTCATTATTTGTAGTATTATATTTTTTACGCTTATATTAATATTGTGTTTGTTTATTTATAGGAGGTATCGACCCGACATTGATTTTTTAAATAAAGCCTTTATAAGTTACGAATAAACATACAATATTGGGTCTTTTTCTAGTTTTGGATGAACAAATCATGTCGCTGCATCCATGAGCCAACCACAAGGGCAACGGTGCCGCATAAAAATTATGAATGGTAGATTTAAACCATGAACAAAATAAATTATAGTTTGTAGTTTTAAAATATTTATTATTTGATTGCTTGCGTAGGAGAAATAATCAACAAGAGAATCATGTAACACATTTCGAAGAGCATCTGCACAAGGATATTGTAGATGCACAAAGTGAAAAAGATAGTAGTAACTACTATAATATCGTTGATGAGTCAGGCGATGAATTACCCTATACAGATGACTAAAATGATGATGATGAGGAACCAATATTGATAATTGTCACGATTCAATTTTCACTGTAGGCTGTGATGGCGCTCAACGTCGCCGCTAGACAAGCAAATGGTGTACTAACCATGTAATTGTACTTTTAAAATTTTTAAAGTAACTGATTTTACTTATTAAGAGGATGATTAATAAAAAAAATTAGTAAAGTAAAGCATAAAATAACGAAAGAGTAATATAGTGAATTTAATACTCAAAACCATAAAATGTCTACTAGAATATTTCCAAAATCCGGTGTCACAAGTGTATGAGCAACTAGTAGAATATATAAAACCTCCTATTTCAACCAGGTGATGTCGAAGCGGAATTCATAAATAAGTTTAAGAATCTGAAACAAGGTTTTTAAAAAATTTCTATGAGAAAGTACATGAAGGAGTTTAACCTATTGTCTCTACGATGTAGAGTGAAGGAGGAAGACAAAAGGCAATATTCGAGCTGACTTTTTGAATTGCATTTGTCTTTTCTGGACAGCATAGAAGGAGCATACCGTATTGCTTTGAGGGTCGAAGGACCTACTGCTTGAGCCAAAAACAAGAAAGCGAATGAAAGAAGCGAAGGTAAGAGTCAAAATACGGCGTGGCGAAGAGCTTACTTATGAGCAAAAGGGGAGGACGAAGTCGCAAGAGATTCGGTAGAGGAGATAGAGCTGGTAAAGATGACCAGCAGAAGCCTCAACAGAGGAAGAATTCCGCACGAGATAACAAGGGACGTTAAGGAGGACGTGATAGAGGTGATAACCGTCACGTGTGCCAAGGAGATGGCGATTGACATTGAATTCCCTCTAGTACTGTTTGGAGTAATATAGACAAAAATTAAATGCAATAAGAGAGACTGCGGGCGCTGCAGAACAGGCACAAAGAGCAGCTCACTATTAAGCCTCGGGGTAACGGGGGTACGCGCCCAAATGGCCGCTAGATGCACCTGCTCAGATCCTGCACGATTAGTGCAGAAGTGTAGCGTGAGTACATAAACAACATGTACCCTGTAAGTATCTAGTCTAACCTCGAAGATGTAGTGACGAGGTGTCGACATCAACACTTACTAAGGGCCAATAAATAAAGTACAAAAATTCTAAATAGGCGTAGAATACATCAATAATAATAATAACACAATATTGAACAATAAATAAATGATTCTTTAAATAGATATCAAGTAAGATCTCCAACTAACATGTAATAACTTCAACAAATAAGAGCCATCAAGTAAATTATAATTTCTCATGTCATGGAAGTAATATCAAGTATAATCGAACTCTGAGAAATATCACGCACGATTTATGTTGAGGTCGTACGGCCCGATCCAGAATAATGTGTACACTGCCGAGGGTCGACTAGTGCGAACTATAGATGCATCTATTATACTGCCGAGGCGTTCGGCCCAATCCATAAAAAGAGAGATGCTCCACGAACTCCGATTTAATGGCTACTACAAGAATAATACACAAGGAGGCACAATTTCTACTAACGGTCAAGTAACTCGCCAGAACTCAAAGTAATGAAGTTCGGTCTTTATGAATCCTTTATCAAGTATCAATATACATTAAGCAATTAAACTAACAAGTAGAGTACAAATAATACAAGTATTACATGGTAGAGTCCTAAACCTACCTGGACATAAGCATGATTTTTAGCTACGCACGGACTCTCGTCACTTCGTGTGTACGTAGCACCCACAATTAGTAGCAAATAGCAATGTAAAAACCTATGGAGTAAAGTCCCTCTTACAAGGTTAAGCAAGAAACTTATCTCGTTTCCAAGTCACTTTTTGATCCACAATTCACTCTAAAAATCTAAAGTCGGTGTCGAACTATCGGAAACTAGTTAAATATTGTATAATTAATCAATAAATACTCAAAAGTTCATAATTTAGATATAAGAGTAATTACCCCAACCAAATTGGAAGGTTCCTAAAATTCACCCCCAGGTCCACGTGTCCCGATTCAGAAAATTTTTGAAGATAAATGTCACCCATAACCTCACAAACCCAAAGATATAATTTCTACTCAATTTCATAATTATTTTCGTGGTCTAATCCCATTTTTATCAATGCCTAATTTTTTCAATAAAATTCTAAAATTTTCACAAATTTTATATTAAAATCTACCTATAATATATGTATTAAACTCATACTATGTAGAAAATGCTTACCTCAAGGTGCTAGATGAAAAGCCCTTTTCAAAGAGCTCTAAAATCGACCACAAGTTGAGAGAAATGAACCAAATAAGCCTAAGTCTCGATTTTTAAAACAATACAACCCAGGCATTTCTTCTTCGCGATCGCGGAAGAAGCCCCGCGATCGGAAGGGAAGCTGCCCAGGCCCCAGGAAAGTGCACATCGCAAACGCGAGGACCCTCTCAAGAACGGGAAGGCTTGACACGCCTGAGCTTTGCGAATGCGGGGTCTACCTTGCGAACGCGAAGAGTATGAAGCTCACCCCCTTCCAGGCTCTTTTTTCTTACGGGCCCTATCACGCGAACGCGAAGAGCAACTATAATCCCCCCAGATTTCCTTCTCCGCGAACGCGACACAACCCTCGCAATCGCGAAGAAAGAAACCAGATCCAGCAATACCAGATTTTTGGACTTAGCTCCGGGTGGTCGGAAACTCACCTGAGCCACTCAAAACCCCATCCAAATGCACCAATAAGTCGATAAACATAATACCTCCACGGGCGAATATAGTCTACTAGACTCTTTCTTGGCTAGTCTAGTAGACTATATTCTAGGTCATTCGGAAGGGCTCCGTATAGTTTTGGGGGACGGACTTGCTCGAACTCTAGGAACACATAAAAAATATCAAAACTAAGAATCATACCCCAAACCCAATTGAAGCAAATTATGAACTTTAAGCTTTTCAACTTACTCCGAACGCGTCGAATCATACTTAGACTACTCGGAATGACACCAAATTTTGCGTACAAGTCATAAATCACCATATGGAACTATTCCCACGCTCGGAATCCCAAAAGGACCTTGATAACACCAAAGCCTACTCCAAACCAAATTTAAAGAACTAGAAAACCTTCAATGTGCCAACTTTAAGCGCCGAAACACTCCCGGGTCATCCGAAACCCGATACGAACATACGCCCAAGTCCAAAATCATCATAAAAACCTTTTGGAATTGTCAAATTCCGATTCCGGGGTCATTTACTAAAAATGTTGACTCAAGTCAAACTTGGACATCTTAGGACATTATTAAGGAATTAAGTGTCCAATTTCAACCCGAACCCTTTCAAACCCAAGTCAACCTTCCCCGCAAGTCATAAAACAGTAAAATACATGCGAAAAATCTTAATTAAAGAAATGAAAATCTAGAAAGCAAAATGACTGATCAGATCGTTGTAATAATGGAGCATGATTCCACATTGAGTAGCTGCAACTGCATAGCCCACTATGACAATGCGGCTAGCGTTGTACATTGCATGTGCAATATCGTTTTAAGGAGATTACTTTCCTTAATTACCTTTAAGGGAGATTCCCTTATTTGATCACCTTCAAGGTCACCTCTATGTCGATGCTTTCACAAAGAATAGGAATGAGATTTGTACAGCAATATGGTCCGAAGAAAGTTCAAAGATCTTTGAAAATGTATGTTTTTCAACAACAAGCATGGCCTTCAAAAGGCAGTCAAAATCATTAGCATCAAAAGTTATAGGGAATTTGAAGTTGACGAGTCAACAAATTAAATTTATGAGGTGATTTGTTGTCGATATGACCAAGGTTCACTACTAAAAATCAGGTAAAAAGCGACCGGAAAAAGCGACCAAAGTTGGTCCCTATATTCCTAAAAGCGACCAAAGAGCGACCACAATGGTCTGGTCAGCATTTAGTTGGTCACTTTCCAATAGCGACCAATCTTGGTCGCCATATAGCGACCAACTTTGGTCGCCCAGTACAAAATACAAAAATTTAAAATCTGCTAAAAAGCGACCAACTTTGGTCGCTATTCAGTATTTTAAATTTTCTGTATTTCTAAATAAGCGACCAAAGTTGGTCGCAAATTTCAAAAGAAAAAATTAAAAATACCACAATAGCGACCAACTTTGGTCGCTTATTCAGTATTTTTAATTTTCTGTATTTCTCCAATAGCGACCAACTTTGGTCGCTAATTCAAAAATATAGAAAATTTAAAATACTTAATAAGCGACCAAAGTTGGTCGCTTTTGTGGTATTTTTAATTTTTTTTTTTGAAATTGGCGACCAACTTTGGTCGCTATATGCAGAATCAGTTTTTTTTTAAGCAAAATTGCGACCAACTAGCGACCAAAGTTGGTCGCTTTTGTTGGTATATTTTTTCAAGAAACTGGCTGTTTTGCCAGCCACACCCCCTGTCAGTTTTACCAAATTCCTAAAATATGCATTGAAACCATTAAAACAACAACAACAACAAGAACTACTACATCAAACAACAACGATACTAACAACTACAATAAACAACACATTAAACAACAATATTAAACAACAATAAGGTTTAAAGTTCAAATGAACTTATGCATTATATAAGTTGTTATTACAATTCAAGGTCAACTCATATCTACATCATCATCGCCATCGCCGGATGAATTGTCATCATCAGACTGACCATCCGGCGATGGTTCCCGTGATCGGGGAATAGGAAAAGCGCCAGAAGCCAAGAGAGATTTGATCTGCTCTTGTAGAGCAGCATACTGTTTATCTCTAATTTTATCTCTCTTCTTCTCTCTTGCTTCTCTCTTGCTTCTCTCTCCTTCTCTCTTTGCTTTGAAGCTTCTAGCTCGGATGTGAGCTTTTCTACATGGGCCCGCATAGAGGCGAGGGCATCCCCATCAAGCGACT
>MCJB01027928.1:9141-32416 GCA_002018475.1 Nicotiana obtusifolia
GTCAATTTTTTTTTTTTTTTTTTTTTTTTTTCTGAATTGAACTTCATGACTAATTAAACATCGCCCCATAAATTTAGATAGTGGGAGTACTATCTTTAATATTATTTGCTTACGAACAAAAACAGCAGCAACATCAACCTTATATGGACTTGAAAGCACTACTAGAACTTAAGATGAATGCACAATTCTTATTTATAGTCTATTGGACAAGCTGCAAAAATTAGTTTATTTAGGAAAATAATTTTTTTTCAAAAGTATTTTTTTAAAAGTATTTTCGACGTGAAGCAGTTTGTGTTTGACTAATAATCTGAAAAGCACTTTTGAGCAGCAATTATTGTTTGGCCAAACTTTTAAAAACTACTTCTAAGTGTATTTTTCTCAAAAGTGCTTTTGGAGAGAAGCATACTTTTTCTGCTTCTCCAAAACTGCTTCTGCTTCTCTTTAAAAGCACTTTTTTTTCTTCCAAAAATTTGAACTTCAACTTAAAAAAAAAAAAAATTTATTTTAAAAAAAATACTTTTAAAATTGAAGAAGCTTAGACAAACATGCTATTAATTTCAACCACAGTTAACATTGTATCCACAACGTACAAGAAAGTAAAATATTGAAAGAGCACTTCAATTATTATTTGAAGATTTTTATTTTTAATTAAAGAGAGAAGGGCACGTCCCTTGAAGTAGTACAACTGCCCCATTAAAATACAAAGTTATCTTCATGTCCCTTTGTATAGTCCAACTGGCCCATTGAAAAGACAGATGTAATCATGTCAACTTTACGGGTCGTTTGGTTTGGTTGAGAAAAAAATTATTTGATGATTAATTATTTTAAATTAATTATTTTATTATTTTATTTTAATTAAATAAAAATAAATTTATTTTAAATTTAATTATATAATTAATTATCTCTTATCTTTCGTACTAAACTAACCTACACAGCATGTCTGTCTATAATGCTTTAGGAAACCACGCGGTTGTCAACTCTATTCAGATAAAAGCAATAAATGAACATCAATGATTAATCTTATATACACACAACTCGAGCCTCGTGGAAAAAATACCTAGAAAAAACTAGAAAGATGGCTGAAGATAAGAGAAACGAGATTCAAGATCTGTCTAAATCCATCACTCCAAGTGAAGAACCTGCTAAAGGTAATTAAGAGATGAAAACTATCTTATCTACAAATGTTTCACCATGTTTGGTTGTGCCCTAAGTTTTTCGTATTACATGATTAATTAGTCATCATGTTGACTTGCATTACGAAGACCTTTAATGTGAACTTTTAATGTAATAAGTGGGCTCACGTTATCTATTAGAATTATAGAAAAGATCTTCGATAATTATTCTTGTTGATAGCTGAAGAAAAATATATTGTTCCGCAAATCATGTCTCATACATTTATGACTTGCATACATTTTTTACTGTATAAACTATTGAAATTTCTTTTACATGATTTTTATGGAACTGTTTTGATGAGAATTGGGAAGATATTTCATTGTTTTAAATTTTGTGATGCAAGAATCGCTTAAAAGGATATTTTGGAAGTTTCCATAGATCTCTGAGAAGCGTTCAAAGCTTCTAGTGGTTTATGTTACCCCGAAACTACTCGTGCTAGAGTAGGAGATTAGTGTACTGTTGGTTCGGGGACTATGACAGAAGTGCCCTAATAAGGCACAGGAACGCGAGCATACTTACACTGATACCACTAGACTGTAACCCTTAATTAGTCGTCATGTTGATTTCATTATTAAGATCTTGTTTTCTTTTTTCATTTTTCTTAAAATGATTTGGGTATGTATATATATGATGTGGAACTTTAGCATAACTGGTAAAGTTGTTGGCATGTGACTAGGAGGTCATGGTTCGAACCCTGGAAAATGGCTCTTGTAGAAATGTAGGGTAAGGTTGCGTACAATAGACTCTTGTTGTCCGGCCCTTCCCCGAACCCCGCGCATAGCGGGAGCTTAATTAGCGCAGCGGGCTGCCCTTTGATTTGGGTATGTATATGCTGAGGGTCTATCGAAAACAGTCTCTTTATCTCACATAAGATAGGGGTAAGGATAGGGGTAAGGTTGTGTACGTTCCACCCTCCTTAGACCTCACTTATGAGATTATACTGAATATGTTATTGTTGTTGATTCGAGTATGTATACGTCTTCATTTTTGTCAGGATTAGAAAACGCTAAAGATCAAGGGCTAGTGGAGAAAGATGAAGCAGCAAATGCTCAAGACGAGGGGTTGGCGCACGTAGTTGTAAGAGCAAAAAAGCCAGAACCTCCAGGCAAACGACCTCCTCCAACGACTGGTTGAACTGAAATAATATAAGCCTAATTGGAAATTTCAAAGTTTAAGTGCTGTACATTTAAAGTAATTAACCAGATGTAATTGGTTAATTGCTTTTTTAATTTCTTCGTGCGTGTTTTTGTTCTTGCTCATCCTTATGATTTCTTATTTGTACTTTGATTTTTACCAAATATGATTGGTGAAAATACAATTGTGATGATAATGCAGTTTGTGTGTTTCAGAAGGGAAACTTTGCCGTAATTGGTAAAGTTGTTATCATGTAACAAGGAGGTAACGTGTTCTGTTTACCCTTGGCTTCGGATAACAATTGAATTTATACGCGGTTTTAAGGATACGTGATTTAGTTTGATACAAATAACGAATAATATAATAGAAATTAAAATCAGTAAATAAATAGAGAAAAATGCAAACCACAAGCCTTGGATGATCCTGGCCTTGACTGATTCTTCCAAGATGAACAATAAATATGAATGGAAAACAGGCGAATAAAATAATGTATAAAATAATAGAAGCAGACTTCTTTTCTTTGTATTGATGATTGTTTTCGTGATGACTTTGAACAATTAGATTGCCCCTTTATATAGCTTGGGGATAATCTTTTATACAAGGCAAGAATCTGTTTACAAGGTAAAATATCTCTTGATTTGCTGATTTAACGATCATATTGATTGATGCCGTGATTCCCGCCGAGATGCTTACTTATCACGGAATTTCCGGTCCCTTCGTCATTCAAATTTGATAACTTACCCTAGGACATTTTTCGGAATCGAGCTCGATACACTCATCTCGGGTACCATGGCTTCATGTTCCGATTCGATGTTGTTCGGTCTCGACCTTCGATCTTTGATACCTCGATATTCTTGCTTCGATGTTATTCGGTCTCGCTCTTCGATCTTTGATACCTCGACCCCGGTTTACCGAGCAGTAGTTATGATTGATACCAACCGTATAAACTCGAGCCCGATTTGTCTCTATGTAGGCGGTCTCAAGTTCGACCCCATACAGATAGTCCCTCGTTTTTCGCGGAGTAATGACGAAAAACGATATGAGCCGCAACTTTTTGGTTAGATTGAATTGCGACATACTTATGACGCGAGTGGCACGGAAGCCGAAGCGTCCCATCAAAGGAAACGAATCATTATACTGATAAATGACAGTAGAACTGTGACGTACGTGGTACATGTCGAAAATGTCTCATCAGAGACAAACTTGAGACAAATCTCTGCAATATCAGTACATGCTAATTAGTGCTTCGTCGCTTTGGGACGCGAACCGCCGCTTTTGAGGGGCTATAAGTACCCTTCTCCATCTTTACTTTTAGGCGTTTAAGTTATCTGATCAGTTGAATCATTCCCTTCTTCAAATTCTCTAAGTTTCCTTGCAAGTAATCTCCCTTTTGTTCTTATCTTACACCTGCATCTTCTAACTTCTTTATCTCTTAATCAACAATGGCGAAGACCTCTAAATCCGTTCCTTAGAGACAGACCCCTTCTTTCTCTCAACCTACTGAAGATCCTCAACCTGTTGATGTTGAGGAAACCATGGCTGAACCTCCTTTGAAGGCGTTTGTACCGACTGGATGTTCAATCAGTGCCGACTTTAAAGTAGATAAAACCTCTTCAATACCGGGCCGGTGTGAACCGGTCACTAGGTACATTTGTTCGATTACGGACAAAGTCCATGACAAGGTCAAAGAAGACTGTAATTGGATCGGCAAGTTCGTGGTTGTTCCTGCACCGGAAGAGGCGATCACCACCCACGTGGAGGGTTACTTGAGTGTTTACACTTACCCCTTCACGTTGGGCCCTTTAGACTCGGTTATCGTTGCCTTTTGCAAAAGGTACAAAGTAACATTGGGTCAGATCCACCCTTCTTTCTGGAGAATAGTCATCCTCCTTCGCTTTTTTGTAAGCAAGATCGACGGGCATCCTTTCACCGTCGATCACCTTCTATGGTTATACAGTCCCCAACTCTTCCGAGGGGGATTAATAAAGCTTGCTCGCCGGGCAAGCAAAGCCTCCTTCTCTAGCATCGATGATGATAGGGACCGGGGCTGGATGGGCCGATTCGTTCGAGTGAAGACATCGGACCTGATTCCGGTCGAAGACATGCCGTTCCCCGAAAAATGGAACATGAACCATAAATGTTATCCTATATCTCAACTCGTTCAATGTTTTCCCTTCGTCACTTTACTAACCAGTTTCATATGATGTAGCCGTATCTCGGACGCCGGCCGCGATTCCTCATCTGAAGGAATGGGTTGAGAGAATAGTGTCCTAGAGACCCTATTCGGAACGTGCTTGGCACGAGCTCTCGAAGGGCCGATGGGAGGCCTGACTCCATGGTGAGACAGGTTAAGTTCGAACTCAGCGTCTCATGTTATTGCTTTCTAATTTGCTTTACTCTTTATTTGTAGGTTTATCGAAGGCCTTTGAATTGAGGCCAGCGTCCACTGTGTGATGAGGTTCCTTGCGAGCCCCCTGTTTCAAAGCAAGAGAAAGAGAAAAAGAGGAAAGAAGCCCCCAGTTCTTCGGAGCCCGGGAAAAGGAGGCCGAAGAAAAAGATAGCTCGTAATCCCAAGAGCAACATTGATGACCGAATACTATCCTCGGACTCACTTCGTCAGTTGAGGGACGAGTCCGAATAAGATGAGGATTTTGACTTTTTGGGTAGCGAGCCTTCCCAAACTGAAGGACGGGGAGTCCCCGAGCTGAGAGCCGACGAAACAGACCTTCATCGAGTCGGGGGCTCCGAAATGGGGGAAAGAGCTGGGGCTTGTACCGATGCAAGGGGGCTTCACAAGGAGTCTTAGGCCCCATACAAATGATAGACTCTCCTTCCTTCTCGTAGTCGACATTTAACGAGGCCCAAGCAGCAAAAGGACGTTCCCCGGGTGGGGGCCATGTATCAGAAGGCCCTTTCCGAGGTTTCTTCGATGGCGTGGATTCGGCGTCTGCTGAAGATACCTTTGGGCTCGGTAACCTGGAGGTATCGAGGAAAAGTCCTTCCACTGGTACGAGCGGGGTTTCTTTCGGTCTGAAGTTGGTCGATAGATTTCCTGCTCCGAGTTCAGACCCTGATCGGAAGCAGATCATATCCTTTCCGCTCCTGTAAGGGTGGCCAACTATCTTCGGTGTTTGGTAACCGAAGACGATTAGGCCAAGATGAACGAAGTGGGTGTATCTTTCTTGTTCAACGAAGCTCAGCAATCATTGAATAGGGTAATTTTCTGATAAGCCTTATCTGGTATTCACTGTTTTGCACTTTAAAACTTTAGCTAACTGCCATATTTCCTTTTGTGTTTGCAGGACTCGGTGCTTCATCATGAGGCTTTTCTTCGCCACCGAGAAGAATCGGGACGCTACGAGCGGCTCGAAGGGGAGATGGTGAACCTTCGGGCCAAACTAGATCTTGTCCGGAGAGACAATTCTCGCTTCGTTGAGCAGGCGGGGCAACAGCTCGATGAAATCACCCAAGTCCGATCCGAGGCAAGTGCGGCTATAGCTGAAGCCGATGAGTGGAAGAGCAAGATGGATCAGTTGGCTTCAGAAAAAGAGGCCTTCCATGCTCAGTTAGTTTCAGCAGAAGCTCAACTGGTGGAAGTAAAAAGGAGAATCGAGGCTCTAACTAAGAGCACCGACGAACTCCAATCCCAAGTCAGCGTGATCACCTCAGATAGAGATGTTTTAGCCAAAGAGCTGCACATGGCAAAATCGAAGGCTGCGGCAACCAAAGTTGAGGCCGATGAGCTGGTGGCCCTGTACAAAGCTGACGTCGAGGTTGCTCAAGATCAATCAAAAAATTTGGTTGATCACATGAAGTGGCAAACTCGCCTATTCATCCTCGAGGAGATATATGCTCGGGGCTTCGATCTATCCGCCGAGATCGAAGATGCCAAAAAGACCGAGGCCGAAGCCAGAAAGTAAGCCTTTCCGGAGGAAGATGACTCTGAGAACTCAGAATGAGGCACCTTTTTCTTTTCCTTTTTGACATTATGTAATGAAGTTCCCATTTTTGTAATCGTATTTCATTGTATATATGTAAAAGCCTTTTTTCCTTTCCTTCTTTCCATGGTCTTTATTGCTGACGTGGTTTAACTCTTACCCTTAGAACTGAGGGTTTGCCTCGATAAATTTTCTGTCCCCTTGAACTCAATTTCGACTTAGCCATTTAAAGTTTGGGATCTGCCTTAGTAGGTTTTATTCTCCTTCGATTAACTCGGTATATCCTTAGCCTCTTAAGGATCGGAGTTCGCCTTAGTAGGTCTTATTCCCCTTCGAGTTTCATTAGCTCAGTAAGGCCTTAGCTATTTAAGAATCGGGGTTCGCTTTAGTAGGTCTTATTCCCCTTCGAGTTTCATTAACTCGATATGGCCTTAGCCCTTTTAAGAATAGGGGTTCGCCTTAGCAGGTCTTATTCCCCTTCGAGTTTCATTAACTCGGTATGGCCTTAGCCCTTTAAGAATCGAGGTTCGCCTTAGTAGGTCTTATTCCCCTTCGAGCTTCATTAACTCGATATGGCCTTAGCCTTTTAAGAATCGGGGTTGGCCTTAGTAGGTTATATTCCCCCTTCGAATAAATTTGATTTTTGGATGAGTCCCCGAGTGGGGCAATATTTAATTGAACAAAGAAATTTTAAACGGCCCTTGGGCTCGGAGGCAGGATATTGGTGCAAGAGATCTTTATTCTTGTTCACGTGCTTGTACAATTTATTTTGGGGTTAGATCAATCTATTTGGGCACGGTTCCTTTGAGCGTTTGACCCTTACATCGAATCCTAATGATCTTTGATTCTAGAGATGTTTCCCCGAGTCAAAGTAGCCAAGCAGCCTTCCGATATTTGAGGTCGATCGATGATTAGCACCGAGTATTGTTGTCATCGATCTTCAAATCTAAGTTAGCACGATTTACTGGTTGCCTCGTTAAAAACCTTGCCGTAAAACCCAGTTTGGTACAAAACCGGTCGAAGGAAAAAAGAGTGCAACGCGTGCTTTCAGTCCTAATATCCCATACTTTTCGATTCAAGGCAACTTTATTTGGTACCTGCGAATGTTAGTTTGCCGATGTAGAACAAAAACAAGTAAAAATGAGGAATGAAGGATCGTACCTTAGCAGTAGTACCGTTTCAAGTGACTTATGTTCCAGTTGTTTGGTAGTTGTTTGTTGTCCAACCAAGCTTGTATGATCCCTTTTCGGTGATCTTTATGATGGAGTAAGGTCCTTCCCAGTTCGATCCCAATTTTCCTTCGTTCGAATTTCATGTGTTGGGTGTGACCTTCCTAAGTACTAAATCTCCGATATTGAAATGTCGAAGATGGGTTCTCCTGTTGTAGTATCTTTCGATCTTTTGTTTTTGAGCGACCAATCGAACGAGGGCAGCTTCCCTTCATTCATCCATATTCATAGCCTTGTGGTTCGATTCTTCGGTCACATAGCGGAATCTGACACTTGGTTCACCGACATTGACCGGTATCAAAGCTTCGGAACCGTAAACCAGGGAAAAGGAAGTGGCTCCGGTGCTTGATTTCTCGGTCGTACGATACGCCCACAGGACTTCGGGCAATATTTTCTTCCATTTCCCCGTCGCATCAGTTAACCTCTTTTTGAGATTTCGAAGTATTATTTTGTTGGTAGATTCGGCTTGTCCATTCCCGCTGGGTTGGAAGGGCGTTGATAGGATTCTTTTGATCTTGCTATCTTTGAGGAATTTTGTCACTTTGCTGCCGATGAATTGTTTCCCGTTGTCACACACGATCTCTGATGGCATCCCAAACCGACATATGATGTGATCCCAAATGAACTCAATTACTTCTTTTTCCCTAACCTTCTCATATGCCTGCGCTTCCACCCATTTGGAGAAATAATCAGTCATAAAAAGAATGAATTGAGCCTTACCTGGTGTGTAGGGAAGAGGGCCAACGATGTCCATTCCCCACTTCATGAACGGCCATGGTGATAAGACCGAGTGTAACGTTTCTCCGGATCGATGGATCATTGGGGCATGCCTTTGACATTTGTTACATTTTCGAATGAACTCCTTCGCGTCCTTTTCTATGTCGATCCAATAATAACCGGCTTTGATTATTTTTCGGATTAGGGGTTTGGCACCGGAGTGGTTCCCACAAGTGCCTTCATGGATTTCTCTTAAAATGTATTCAGTGTCACCCGGTCCCAGACATATCGCGAGGGGGCCGTCGAACGTTCTTCTAAATAGAGTTCCATCATTGGAGAAGCAGAACCTAGCCGCCTTTGTGCGCAAGGCTCTTGATTCTTTTGGATCTGAGGGGAGTTTTCCGGAGCTGAGGTATTCTATGTATTTGTTCCTCCAATCCCAGGTTAGACTCGCCGTATTGATTTCCGCGTGGCCTTCTTCCACTACCGACCTCATGAGCTATACGACCTTTTCGGATTCGATCTCATCATCTTCGACCGATGATCCCAAACTGGCAAGGGCATCGGCTTCGCTGTTTTGCTCTTGAGGTATGTGTTGTAAGGTCCATTCTTTAAACCTATGTAGTGTAACTTATAGTTTTTCTAAATATCTTTGCATCCGTCCTTATCTGACCTCAAAAGTTCTGTTGACTTGATTCACCACAAGAAGGGAGTCACACTTAGCTTCGATTATTTCCGCTCCCAGGCTTTTGGCTAGTTCTAAACCTGCAATCATGACCTCACATTCTGCTTCATTGTTAGTTAACTTTACAGTCTTGATAGACTGTCGAATTGTGTTACCGGTTGGGGGCTTTAGCACGATACCAAGCCCCGATCCCTTCGCGTTCGAGGCACCATCTGTAAACAGGGTCCACACTCCTGAAGGAGTCCCCGATTCGGCCAGTAGCTCTCTTTCGACCTCGAGTATTAGGGATGGTGTAAAATCGGCAACGAAATCTTCCAACACCTGAAATTTTTTGGCGGTTCGGGGTCGATATTCGATATCATACCCGCTTACTTCGATAGCCCATTTGGCCAATTGGCCGGAGAGCCCGGGCTTATGCATTATGCTTTTTAACGGGTATGTCGTTACCACGCATATGGGATGACACTGGAAATAAGGCTTCAATTTTCTGGATGCACTCAACAAAGCGAGATCCAGTTTTTCCAAGTGAGGGTACCTAGTCTCAGCCTCGCCTAAGGTTCTGCTAATGTAATAAATTGGAAATTGCATACCTTGCTCTTCTCGAACTAGAACTCCACTTACCGTCACCTCCGAGACCGCAAGGTAAAGGTACAGTTGTTCACCTATCTTCGGTGTATGTAGTAAGGGCGGGCTAGACAGATACCTTTTGAGCTCTTCTAAAGCGTGTTGGCATTCCGGTGTCCATGAGAAGTTGTTCTTCACTTTCAATAGATTGAAAATCGATGGCTTTTATCAGATGATCTTCAAAATAAATCGTCCCAAGTGGCTATATGGCCTGTCAGCTTTTGTACAGCCTTCACATTATCTACGACTGTGATGTCCTCGATAGCCTTGATCTTTTCGGGGTTGATTTCTATTCCTCGATTCGAGACCATGAAACCAAGGAACTTGCCCAAGCCCACACCAAACGCGCATTTTTCCGGGTTCAACTTCATGTTGTATTGCTTCAACACGTCAAACGTTTCCTACAAATGGTTCAAATGGTCATCTGCTCGCAGGGACTTAACTAACATATCGTTAATATAAACTTCCATCGTTTTCCTAGTTGTTTTTCAAACATTCGGTTTACTAGGCGTTGGTAAGTGGCTCCTGCATTTTTTAACCAAAATGGCATCATGTTGTAACAGTATGTGCCATACTTAGTGATGAATGATGTTTTTTCTTAATCAACCGGGTCCATTCGTATTTGGTTATAGCCAGAGTAAGCATCGAGAAAACTAAGGGTCTCATGGCTAGGGGTAACATCGATCATGCGATCGATGTTAGGTAAAGAGAAAGAATCTTTTGAGCATGCCTTATTCAGATCCTTATAATCTACACATATTCTTAGTTTATTCCTTTTTTTAGGGACTACTACTACGTTTTGCTAACCATTCCAGGTATTTAACCTCCCGAATGGACCCTATCTTTGGAAGTTTAGTTACCTCATCCTTGATGAAGGCGTGTTTGATCTCGGACTGAGTCCTCCTTTTTTGCTTGACTGGTCAGAACTTCTGATCTAGGCTCAACTTGTGAGTTGTTATCTCCGGCGGTATACCTGTTATATCAAGGTGGGACCAAGCGAAGCAATCTTCGTTAGTTATAAGAAATTGGATAAATTTTGTCCAGAGCTCGAAGCTCAGGCCCGAGCCCAGATATACCTTTCGTTCGGGCAAGTCTTCTCGGAGTGATACTTGCTCGAGTTCGTCAATCGTTGATTTGGTAGCATCGAACTCATCGGGATTGATGAAAGATCTGGGGATTACGTAATCGTCATCCTCGACATATGTTTGTGTATCTACATTTGTCGAGGATGATGTCTGTGATTGCTATTTTATCTTGTTCTCGACTCTTTGTGAAGGAACTGTTGGTACTGGTGTCGTTTCTTCCACCGCGAATATTTCTTTCGCAGCCGGTTGTTCCCCGTAAACCGTTATAATTCCATCGGGTGAGAATTTCAGTACTTGATGCAGCGTCGAAGGTACGAATCTCATGTCGTGGATCCATGGTCTCCCAAATAGAGTGTCGTAGCTCATGTCTCCACCGATTACACAAAACTTCGTTTGTCGAACGGTTCTGGTAGTGTTTATCGGCAACGTTATTTCGCCCTTGGTTGTTTCACATGCCATGTTGAAACCATTGAGTACTCGGACTATAGGGACAATTCGATCTGTTAGGCTTAGTTGTTCTACAACCCACGATCGGATTATATTGGCCGAACTGCCTGGGTCAACCAATACGCGTTTTACTTTAATTCTGTGTATAAGCACAGATATCACTAGCGCGTCATTATGAGGTTGCATAATCCCTTCCGCATCTTCCTCGCTAAAATGTAAGATCCCCTCCATCGCGTAATCTCGAGTGCGTTTTTCCCCGGTGATGGATATGTTGGTGCGTTTCAACATCGGATCTTGAGGGGCATCTACTCCACCGATAATCATGTTAATTATATGTTGTGGCTCTTCTTGGTTTGTCTGTCTATTTCTGTTTTTGAAATGATTCTATTTCTGTTTCCGAAATGATTCTTCGCTCGTTCTCTTAAGAATTCTCGAAGATGTCCGTTTTTGAGCAACCTTGCTACCTTTTCTCTCAATTGTCGGTAATCTTCTGTTCTGTATCCGTGAGTACCATGATATTTGCATATCAGATTAGGATCCCTTTGGGCTGGATTCGATTGTAATGGTCGAGGCCACTTAGTGTCTTTGATGCGACCGATAGCTGATACGAGAGTAGCCGCATCAACATTGAAATTGTATTCCGATAACCGTGGTGCTTCTTGATGACCGGTGGTTCTCTCGAAGTTGCCTTTAATTATGGTTCCTCGGTTATTCCGCCTTGATCGTTTCTCCTTTCGTCTCTCGGGGAGTTTTACCTTGCTGTAGTGATTTTTCTATCCCCATGATATGGCCGATGTCGATCTCTATTCAGTCTCGGTTCACGATAAATCTCCCTTCGAACTCTATCATGGGTTCTGACGGGATAAATGGATCCCGAAGGGGCTCCAAGTTGATCGTCTTCGATTCTGATTTTCGATTGGTATTGGTTATGTACATCGGCCCATGTGATGGCAGGATATTCTATCAAGTTTTGATTGAGTTGCTGTGAAGCCGTCGAGCTTCGAACATTGAGCCCTTGGGTGAAGGCCTGAACAACCCAATCGTCGGTGACCGGTGGCAGGTCCATCCGCTCCATCTGAAAATGAGATACGAATTCTCTGCGCATCTAGTTATCCTTTTGTCTGACTTTGAATAGGTCCGACTTTCGTGTTTCCACTTTGATGGCGTCTGCATGTGCTTTTACAAAGGAATCTACAAGCATAGCGAAAGAGCCAATGGAACTAGGGGGTAAGTTATGATACCATGTCATGGCCCCCTTCGTCTTGTAAGTCATTCCTTTTTATAGCGCATGTGTATGCGGTCACATGCTCGTTTGGATCAGTCGTTCCATTGTACTTGGGGATTTCCGGCTTGCGAAATTTCTTGGGTATTGGTTTTGGAGCGGAGCTCGATGGGAAAGGCTTTTGTATGAATTTTTTGGAATCCAGGCCCTTTAATATTGGGGGTGCTCCTGGGATTTGATCCACCCTGGAGTTGTATGTTTCCACCTTTTTATCGTTTGCCTCGAATTTTTTCTCTCCGGATTCAACTCGTCTGGTTAACTCCTCGAGCATCCTCATAATTACGGAGTTTGCCCCCGATTCACCTTCATTCGGCTCTCCTGTAACTGGTTCATTCCTGGGAACAATTCCCCGATAATGGCCGAGCTCAACTTTGTTCGATATTTGGTTTCGATTTTGTAATTGAGCAATGGCTGCCTGCTGGGCTTGCAACATATCAAAGATCATTCTGAGGTTGATCCCGTCTCTTTTGTCGTTTTGGGACCCTGTGTCGTTGATCGAGGTTCCCTACGAACATTATTTGACGGGCCAGTAGTTTGATCTACATCGACTGCCACTTGTGAGTTAGCGTCGATCCGAATTTCATCACCGGGTGCTGTGTTGTTGTTTTCACCTTGATGATCTAATTCATTATCGATGTACAAAGGTATAGATTGTGAATGCGACATAGTTGTACTGTAACATGAAATCAGAGATACTTCGAAGAGCAAGTGTAAAACAATTTGCGTGATAAATAATTATATCAAACACTCACTATTATCCTTAGCCCCACGGTGGGCGCCAAACTGTTTACCCTTGGCTTCGGATAACAATTGAATTTATATGCGGTTTTAAGGATACGTGATTTAGTTTGATACAAATAACGAATAATATAATGAAAATTAAAGTCAGTAAATAAATGGAGAAAGAATGCAAACCACAAGCCTTGGATGATCCTGGCCTTGACTAATTCTTCCAAGATGAACAATAAATATGAACGGAAAACAGGCGAATAAAATAATGTATAAAATAATAGAAGCAAACTTCTTTTCTTTGTATTGATGATTGTTTTCGTGATGACTTTGAACAATTAGATTGCCCCTTTATATAGAGTGGGGATAATCTTTTATACAAGGCAAGAATTTGTTTACAAGGTAAAATATCTCTTGATTTGTTGATTTAACGATCATATTGATTGATGCTGTGATTCTCGCCGAGATGCTTACTTATTACGGAATTACCTGTCCTTTCGTCATTCAAATTTGATAACTTACCCTAGGACATTTTCCGGAATCGAGCTTGATAGACTCATCTCGAGTACCATGGCTTCATGTTCCGATTCGATGTTGTTCGGTCTCGACCTTCGATCTTTGATACCTCGATATTCTTGCTTCGATGTTATTCGGTCTCGCTCTTCGATCTTTGATACCTCGACCCCGGTTTACCGATTAGTAGTTACGATTGATACTACCGTATAAACTCGAGCCCGATTTGTCCCTATGTAGGCGGTCCCGAGTTCGACCCCATACTTGTTCAAATCGTGAAAACAGTCTCTTACTGTGCAGTCTAAGGTTGTGTATAATAAATTCTTATGGTCCGATTTTTTCCTGAACCTCGTACATAATGGGAGCTTATTACAATAGACTGCCATTTTAATGCAGTTTGTGTGTTTTAGCAAGGTGATCGAGCAAAACACGCTATCCCGAGTCTATATTACATAGAGATCAGACATTAAAAAAAATAGTTACTTGCAATTGTTGTTTATATAAACCAAACAAAACAATTGAACTATGGGAGTTATAATTTATGAATTAACTATGATTAAGTGATAAAATTTTACTATAGAGACACATTTATTTGCTGGGTACAAACGCAGTGCATATAAGTTCATTTTAGATCATATATGCTTTTCAAGGTCTTAAGAACCGGAAGTAGTTAATGAAACTTTCAAGAATTAATCTCTCGTTTTACTTCAATTTGTTTGGATGATTGTTACATGTCGTTTCATAATGTATCGTATCCTACTATATTATATTATTTGATGAATGTAATATTTGAATAAATTGTATCGTTTATCGTTGTATCATAGTGTCACGCATCAATAATATGAAGAATAAACTTGCAACATTACTAGGAACAAAATGGGATACATAATAGAATTATTATATAAAAAAGGTAGGATAAAAGATAAAATATAATTATTTCATAATAAGGAAGAACAAGATGAGAGAAAAAAGTAAGGTAACAATGACGCCACACCAAATTCGCCGTTACATAAAGTGACACTTTTCATTGTTACATAAAGACGAATTCAACGATACGATACGATACGATATGATAAAATTTAAGTAATAATTAAAGTAAATATTGTATTTAAAGAAACAATATGATACAATACAATAAGTAACAACCATCCAAACAAGAGTAACACTAGCCTCCTTCTATAAGGCCTGGAGTGAGTTTATTATGATATTTTCTCTTCAAGATTTTCTTTTTAATTTTTCTTATAAAAATTATGCAACTGTATTGCGGAGGTTTGTTTCGTTCAGATTACAAAGAAGTATCTTTTTCGTTCAGATTACAATTAAATTTCACAAACGATCAAAAAAGAAAAAATTTGTCGAAAAAACCGACCGAAGTCGATCGATACTTTTAATTATGTAATTGAAAAAATGCATCGTCTGGGAATCGAACCGGGGTCTGTATTGTGGCAGGATACTTTTCTACCACTAGACCATTGATACATTTTGGTTTAAGACTTATATTTTATTTTATTTGTACTCTTTAATTATATTTTCGCGCGAAAATAATCGACCGATTTCGATTGATTTTATTAAAAATATAAAATTACAGACCGAAGTCGGTTGGTATTTTAAAATGACCGGCTTTAATTTTAATTTATTTTATATGAAAAATCGACCAAAGTTGGTCGGTTTCTTAAAAAAGTAATTTTGCAGGATGCCAAAATAGTTTCCTGCATTTTTGCGCAAAAAAAAAAAAAAATCGACCTAAGTTAGTCGGTTTCATAACAAAAAATTGAACAATGAAATATTTTGAATGTAATGACCCGACGAGACGTTTTGAGCTCTAGCATGTCGTTCGGCAATTTGAGATCTTGAGTAACTTCACTTTATGTATTATGAGTTGCATGTGTAGTCGGATAAGATTTTCGGGAAGATCACAGTTGGTTTGGAAGAATAATTCTCAGTTTGTAAGCTTTAAGTTGGAAGAGTTGACCAAGGTTTGAATTTTGAGTAAACGACTTCGGATTGGAGTTTTGACGGTTCCGTTAGGTCTGGATGATGATTTTGGACCTAGGCGTATATCCGAATTAGGATTTGGAGGTCCGCAGGTTGATTTGATGCTTTTTGGCGAAAGTTGGAAGATTGTAGATTTAGAAGGTTGATAGGTTTGACCGAGATTTTAATTTTCTTAATATCGAATGCGGATTGTGGTTTCGGGAGTTGTTATAGGTCCGTTGTGTCATTTGGAACTTGCATGCAAAATTTGAGGTCATTCCGGGTTGATTTGGTACGGTTCGACATGAATTTTAGAAGTTTGAAAGTTCATTAGTTCATTAGGCTTGAATTGATGTGTGACTCATAGTTTTGATATTTTTTTGGTGCGATTTGAGGCCACGAGTAGGCTCGTGTTATGTTTTGAAACTGGTTTGTGTGATTGGGTGGGGTCCCGGGGGCCTCGTGTGTGTTTCAGATGTGTTTGGATTATGTCGCGCTATTATATGATGTTTCAGCATCATTTCTTTGGACATAAAGGGTAATATAATGAGTAAACGACCTTTTATTTGAGATTAGATTGAGCCATCAGATCCGTATCGTAATTACGGAACCATAGCAACAAGAATTGTCAAATTCTGAGGTCGTATGAGAGAGTATGACCATTTCCGTATCGGAAAAGATTGATGGTTTCTAGTGCGAGATTTGTTCTTCGCGAACGTGAAGGAGGTCCCGCGAACGTGAAGAAAGAAATCAGGGTTGAAAGGTCAACGCGAAATTTGCTCTTCGCGAATGCGGAGGTGTCCCGCAAAGGCGAAGAACAAAAATCACCTGGGCAGTGTTTTAAATGGGCAGAGCGAGCATTTTAGTATTTTGAGAATATCTTGAGTTCTAGAGCTCCGTTTGAGGTGATTTTTGCAGTGTTGTTCTCGTCTCAACTAGGGGGTAAATACATAACCTTTATTTTGATGTTTTTTCATGATTATTTTTGGTAGTTATTATTTTTATCTGTGTTTGATTTGTAGAAATTAGGAGTTTGAGTCCCAAAGTTTAGAAATGATAAATCATTAATTTAAGAGTCAATTCATGGACGAAATTGGATGATTTTCTGGATATATACTATATAATTTATGAGTAATATTTATTTTTGATAATTTTCGGAATCCGGGCACGTGAGCCCGGGGGTTGACTTTGTTGACTTTTCGATTGAAGTTGGGAATTGTTACAAATTAATTATTTGTGAGTGTCGGGATATATTTTTATTGGTCTGCGCGTTGTTTAGCTAGTTTCGAATCGTTTGACAATGCTTTGAGGAGTTAAAGAGGCGTTGGAGCCGGTTATCAGATGTCGTGAGAGGGGTCAGTGACCTATAAAAGTTTCATATTCTAATGGGATCGGGTCGTTCGCCTCGGCGATATTATGTAACACACTCTTATAGGATCGGGCCGTTTGCCTCGGCAGAGTAACATATTCTTATGGGATTGGACCGTTCACCTCGGCAAGATTATTTATCACATTCTTATGGGATCAGGCCGTTCGCCTTGGCAGTTCTATGAAATACTCTTGTGAGATCGGGCCGTTCACTTTGGCAGTTCAATGAAACACTCTTATAGGATCGGGCCGCTCGCCTCAGCAGAATCGTGCGAAATACTTGATAAGGAGTCCACGTACTCATGACTTTTCTAACTTGAGCTGTGACTGTTGGTTTGATATTGACCATTACGTATTCCATTTGAGGAGGTATCCGATAATTGAGGACTTTGTGTTTGCTGTTCAGGTGTAGACCGTAATATTTGCCTATATTTGTTCTCATTATTTATTTACCATATTTCATACTTGTCTCTACTTTATTATATTTGATTTACTAGACCAATAGTAAGTGTCAATGTCGACCCCTCATCACCACCTCTTCGGGGCTAGGCTAGATATTTGCTGGGTACGCGTTGATTTACGTACTCATGCTGCACTTCTGCACTAAATGTGCAGGATCTGACAAGGTCATTTGGTGGTCATTTGAGCGCATAGGCGCAACTGCTGAGGGGACTTTATGGTAAGTTGCTTTCCATGCTACGATTCGCAGCACAAAGAGTCTCCATCATAATTATTTACTTTATCTTGTCTATCTTGTATTCCAGACAGATGTTGTATTGTTATTATAATTCCTAGTAGATGCTCATGTACTTGTGACACCGGGTTTTGGGATGTTCTAGAATTTTTTTATAATTTTGCTTACCAATGATACACTTTTACTTTTTATTTCATTTAAATTGTACGTATCTACGATTTTTAAGGCATTGATTTCCATATCTAATAAGATTTATGATTTCAAAAATAATAAAATAAATAATTAAGTTGGTAGTTCACTGTTAGCTTGCTTAACAACGACATTAGGCGCCATCACAACCTATAATGGGTTTTGGGTCGTGATAGTTTGGTATCAGAGCACTAGGTTCATTTAGGTCTCACGAGTCATGATCAAGTCTAGTAGTCTTGTGGATCGGTACGAAGACGTCTGTGCTTATCTTTGAGAGGCTACAGGGTCGTTAGGAAGAACTTCCCTTTCTTGATTCCTTTATCATGCGATTTGATTTCGGTTGAAGCTAATGTCTTCAGTTTGTTCCTACTCATTCGAACAAGATGTTGAGCACTTGATATCAGTTGGGCATCGAGGAGTTATGTTGGTGCTACAGGTGTGCTGCAGGATGTTTTCTCATGTGTTATGAGGCCAGACTATTATCAATGCCTCGTGGAAGAGTGTTCAGTCGTTTCAGTCCAGTGTTGGTGTTACCCACAGATTCAGGGCTATACACAGTGTATTGTGATGATCATGTGTTGTCATCGCACAGTATTAGTGTGAATGGTAGGGTGTTTAAATATGTGTTGCGGCAGTGAGTGCTTCAGGAGATGGGTTGTTTGGTATGTGATTGGAAGATTCAGCATTTAATTCCAGCGTAGGAGAAGCAATTGGCCTAAGGATGTTCTGGTTTTGGTTAAAGGAGTAGCGTGATTTGACATCTCCGAATTTGGTGGAATTCTTGTTTGTGTTGTGGTGTCGTCGCCCTTGTTTCAATGCACTAAGGCTCATTGGTATGATGGTTTTCATTTGTTTGCCTCTAAGGCACGGTGTTGTGAAATGGTACCTAAGAATCACTTATTGGAGATGAAGGTGTGTTGCGACTTCATAATCGAATCGGAGTTTCCAGTGTTGATGGTATAAAGGGAGATGATCCCTGAGGTGGCTTCTGTACTTAGGGAGTACGATTGTGACGAGAAGGGGCTTGATCGGAATATAGGAAAATGTGAATATTTGATTATCGTTTTGGGATGCAATATGGTTCCGAGTTTTTTTGTTGGACCTTTGGTTGATGTTAACGAATAGGTAGATTCTTACGGCTGGCGGATGTGTGTGGACCTAGGGGAATTAACTGATATCATAATGGATGTAACTATGGCAATGTTGTAGGGGGATGCAGATTTGAGGTTACATAGGTGCATTATCTTCTGCGAGAAGGTTAGGGATTACATGATATCTGGTAAAGTTCCTATGAAGAGTTCTACTTTCTATCTAGCATGAAGCATGTATTATGATGTGGGCTTGGATTGCGTGAAGAAGAGGGTGCGAAGGTTAGGAGGTTGAGAATGCGTTTGGGACGGGTAATTTGTGGCATGTTATGATTAGTAAATAAGAGCTTGTGATAAATTTGGCTGAGTAACAGTGTGAGGTCATGGTAGCTACGGGAAGAAGTGATTGTGGGTCCTTGGGTTTTGCAATTTGTGCTTTAAAGCTAAGTGAGGGAGCCTACTGTCAATGATTGGGCCGCGTGATTATGTGCCTTTGCAGTTTCTGGCTAGCGTTATGTCAAAAGATAAGTTATGACCGAGGAAGAGAACATCAGGGGTAATTTGAGCAAGGATTTTGATGGATGTATGCTACATTTCACCTAATCGATGTGTGTAGGTTGTGAAATGACCCAGATTTGATATTTCTTCAAGAAGGTGATGTTCTAGGGAAGCGATTCATTCGATTACTTCTTCTGGAGTGTTTGTGTGCTAACGGAGCACTGGTTTTTGGCTATATATTCGGAACCAAGTCATAGTGTCGGCTCTCAATGATGGTTCTAGTGTATTCAAGAATTAAAGTACGGTGCCTAAGGATTTTCATGTTCGTCATGTGGCTAAGGAATTAGTTTTGCAGCTGAGTGTAAAAGAGACTTGGAGTAAATCTATGTATGTCATCAGGTCTGCGGTGCAGTGTTAGAAAAATGGGAGAAATAACTTTGGATTCGGAAAGGATCTAATTAGCGCAGGTGTATCAGTCGGAGTTACTATAGACTGTATAAGGAGAGTATGAAATGGCTTATGAGTATTGAAACGACTTGGTCTCGTGATTTGGGTCACTCGAGATGAGTGTTGATTGGGATCCGTCATGTGATTGAATAAAGGTATTGATTCTGAAGGCAAGTTAAGAAAAAAATTGGAAGAAGCTGAGTCAGCCTAGTACTAGTTTGGATCGGCATGGTTAAGGAAATGATCGGTTCCTTCATTGTGGTAAGTAATATATGTGTTTCGTGGCTGTACATGCGGACTTGACAACCTCCATAATTTGATTGATTTGGAGGTATTTGATTCTGATGGTTTTGATAATGTGTTAATGGGTCCCAGAAGAGTTATGGTGGTTTAGAACACAACTTGAGTTCTATGTCTTTTGCGGCTATGGGAAGTTATTTGTGTGTTACGATTCTTCTAATAAATTAGTTAAATGAAAGGTTCTAGCCGATGAAATGTTTATTCTACTGGTGATTCAGGAGTTATGATGAAATTCTTGTATTCTCGCATAGCAGCATGATAGGTGCAATGAGTGGTATGAAATTGGAATTTGAGGATCAAGGTTGCGATCGAGTTTTGACAGCAAGTCACAAGCTCGGAAGAGCTGGGGAGAGCTTTTAGATGTTCAGAGTATGCTAGTATTATTTTTGTGACACCTGAGAATGATGTTTTGTGGAAGAGGCATTTTCTATTGATTTATGGATTCTTTATTTGCATAACCGTAATAGTATGGTTGGTAGCCATGAATGTGCAGATTTTGCTACCTGGTGCGGAAGGTCATAGGAGTATCTTCCGCGGGATGATGGTATAAGTGTGACGTGTCAGCCATTTATATGGTAGAGATTAAAATTAGGTATAGATTCTAGTACTGTCACTGATGGGAGAGTTTATGTCTGAGAGACGCTCTATTTCTTTGGTTGCGGACTATGGGAGTTTCTTCTATATTGGACGGTAGATCGTGTGTGCCATGAATAAGGTCATTGTGGATCTTTGGAAGGTTATTAGTCCCTTTGGGATGATCGGAATCGGCTTGAGGTCCATTGATAGGCCTAATGTGAATGTATATTTTATACCAGATCAAATATGCTTATTCCGTATAACATCGCTTATAGATGGGTCTTTGGTCATGGTGGATGATATTCCTGCCTTCATCTATTTCAGGTGCTACTCTTTTATGCCATATGGGTTGTGAGACGGATTGATTATTCACACGTGTATTGTGATCCTTTGTAGCTTGTGGTGTTATGTGAGCGAGATGGCTCTCGAGATGCAGGTCGTTTATTGTACCTTAGTCGTGCTTGGCATTTCGTAGGGCATGGCGCTACCCGTCTTCTCGGGGTTGTGTTTGTGCACTTGGCGTGCTTGTGGTCGATATTCGGGCATTTCGTAGGTATGAGCATTTTGGCTTGATGGGTAATTCCTTATTGTTTGTTATGTGCGGATTGGGTGGCACACTGCCACATGTATGATGTTTAGATCAAGATGCAGGCTGCAACAGTGAGATGTTGAGTGCAAATCTTTATACTTATTTTGCGTGTTTTGTTTTTCATCTCTGAGATAGGTTCATAGCATTGGTTTGGTTGTTTCTGTTCGTTGCGCAGGCCAGATAGTCTTGTATTCAGGTTCGTTATTCCTTATTGGTCATATCCGAGTTGTGGCTTGTTAGCGCATTGATGGCGTTGTATGAGATTTTAGATGGTGTTTGAGGTGCCTTATTTCCCGAGCAACTGAAACTGGGTGAGACGAGGTTGTTAGACCTGGAATTAGTGCAATCAGATTTATATAATGTATATTAGAGGAAAAATATCACTAATCAGTTCAGAATGAGGGAATGGTTCTCGCCAAGCAGAGAGACTCCATAAGTTATTGATTTGGCAGGTAGTTATGAGTTTCTACACAACTCTTTCATCATTGCAATATTGCGAGGGTTGGAACAGGGCTTATATGCGTTATGAGGTATATTAAGGGCATCGAGTTCGTGAATTTGTAGCTATTGTGGTTGTAGGATGTTATAATGAGCATACGAATTATAGGTGCATAGTGTGAATTCATCATGGGTACACGATCATGTTTTGGTACAGGGTGTTGAGATTGATATGGTGTGCGTATGTTAGAATCAGACCTTGTAGGGAATTTCGGATGTTGGAATTTGGTTCTAAGGTTTGTGGGCTAAGGTAAGAAAGATCTTCAATAAGACTTGAGCTAATGTGCTCATATGGGTTGTCGTGGCACGAGTAGGTGCACGAGGTATTAAACAATGATTTTGGGCAACTCTGGGACGATTCTTGGAATGTTCGAGGAGGAACGTATGTTTAAGTTTCGTTTTGAGCTCTAGCATGTCGTTCGGCGGTTTGAAACCTTGAGTAACTTCATTTCATGTATTATGACTTGCTCGTGTAGTCGGATTAGATTTTCGGGAAGATCAGAGTTGATTTGGAAGAATAATTCTCAATTTGAAAGCTTTAAGTTGGAAGAGTTGACCAAGGTTTGAATTTTAAGTAAATGATCTTGGATTAGAATTTTAACGGTTCCGTTATGTCTGAATGATGATTTTGGACTTAGGTGAATATCCGAATTTGATTTTGGAGGTCCGTAGGTTAATTTGATGCATTTTGGCGAAAGTTGAAAGATTGAAGGTTTAGAAGGTTGAGAGGTTTGACCGAGACTTTGTCAATATCAGATCCGGATTGTGGTTCTGAGAGTTGGTATAAGTCCGTTGTGTCATTTGGATCTTGCAGGCAAAATTTGAGGTCATTCCGGGTTGATTTGGTATGGTTCGGCATGAGTTTTAGAAGTTTAAAAGTTCATTAGGCTTGAATTGATGTGAAATTCTTAGTTTTGATGCTGTTTGATGCGATTTGAGGGCTCGACTAGGTTCGTGTTATATTTTGGTACTGGTTTGTGTAATTGGACGAGGTCCCGGGGGGCCTTGTGTGTGTTTCAAATGTATTTGGGTTGTATTGCGCTCTTATTTGATGTTTCGGCGTTGTTTCTTTGGGCATAAAGGGTAATATATTGAGTAAATGACCTTTGATTTGTGATTAAATTGAACTATTAGATCCTATCGTAATTATGGAATCATAGCAATAAGAATCATCGAATTCCGAGGTCGTATGAGAGAGCTATGCCCATTTCCGTGTCGGAAAAGAATGTTTGTTTCTAGTGCGAGCTTTGTTCTTCCCGAAGGCGAGGGATGTCCCACGAACGCGAAGAAGGAAATCTGGGTTGACCGGTCAATGCAAAAATTTATTCTTCACGAACGCGAAGGTGTCCCTCGAAGGTGAAGGACAAAGATCACCTGTGTAGTGTTTTAAATGAGAAGACCGAGCATTTTAGTATTTTAAGCATATTTTGAGTTCTAGAGGTTCGTTTGAGGTGATTTTTGCAGCGTTGTTCTCGTCTCAACAGGGGGGGGGGGGGGG
>MCJB01027928.1:36943-70294 GCA_002018475.1 Nicotiana obtusifolia
GGGGGGGGGGGGGGAGGTTAAATATATAACCTTTATTTTAATATTTTTCCATGATTATTTCCATTGGTTATTACTTTTATCCGTGTTTGATTTGTAGAAATTAGGATTTTGAGCCCCAACGTTGAGAAGTGATCAATCATTGATTTGAAGGTCCATTCATAGACAAAATTGGATTATTTTCTGGATATAGACTATATAAGTTATGGATGATATTTATTTTTGATAATTTTTAAAATCCGGGCACGTGGTCCTGGGGGTTGACTTTGTTGACTTTTCAAGTGGAGTTGAAAATTATTATAAATTGATTGGTTATGAGTGTTGGTGTATATTTTTATTGGGTTGCACGTTGTTTGGCTAGTTTCGAATCATTTTTTATTGGTTTGAGGAGTTAGAGAGGCATTGGAGCCGGTTATTGAATTTCGGAGCAAGGTAAGTCTCCTGTCTAACCTTGTGAGGGGGAATTTACCTCGTAGGTGTTATATTTCTTATGTGCTACATGTTATGAGAGATACGCACGTATGAGGTGACGAGTATCCGTGCGTATGCTAGAATTTCTGATTATGTACGGGTAGACTTAGACTTACGGCATGCTTTAATTGTACTATTTGAATTATTCTTGCCTGTTTAAATTCTTTATTATACGTTTAGCCTGAGACTAGACTCGCGTAGAGTATCGGACTAGCTATTTTAGAGACTTGAAGAGCTACTTGATTAGCTGTGGAAATTATACCTTCCTTTACGAACTTCTTTCACATTGTGTGTATTCGTCTGATAAGTTTTCTTGAATTTATAACTCAGACATATATTTGTGAGTGGGGTTAGTGACCCATAAAAGTTTCATATTCTAATAGAATCGGGTCGTTCGCCTCATCGGTATCATGTAACACACTCCTATGAGATCGGACTGTTCGCCTCGGCAGAGTAACATATTCTTATGGGATCGGGTAGTTCGCCTCAGCAGGATTATGTATCACACTCTTATAGGATCGAGTCGTTCTCCTCGACAATTCTATGAAATACTCTTGTGAGATCGAGTCGTTCGTCTCTGTAGTTCTATGAAACACTATTATAGGATCGGGCAGTTCGCCTCGGCAGAATCATCCGAAATACTTGATAAGGAGTCCACATACTCATGAGTTTCCGGACTTGAGATGTGACCGTTGGTTTGGTATTGACCATTACGTATTCCATTTGAGGAGGTATCCGATAATGGAGGACTTTATGTTCACTGTTCAGCTGTAAACTGTACTATTTGCCTATACCTGTTCTCATTATTTATTTACCATGTTTCATACTGTCTACTTTATTATATTTGATTTACTGGACCACTAGTAAGTGTCAATGTCGACCCCTCGTTACTACCTCTTCAGGGTTAGACTAGATACTTACTGAGTACGCGTTGATTTATATACTCATGCTGCACTTTTTCACTAAATGTGTAGGATCTAAGAGGTTCATTTGGTGGTCATTCGGGCGCGTAGGCGCAGCTGTTGAGGGGACTTTATGGTAAGCTGCATTCCATGCTACGATTCGCAGCACACAAAGTCTCCATCATAATTATTTACTTTATCCTGTTTATCTTGTATTCCAGACAGATGTTGTATTGTTATTGTACTTCCTAGTAGATGCTCATGTACTTGTGACACCGGATTTTGGAATATTCAAGAATTTGTTTATGATTTTGCTTACCATTGACACACTTTTACTTTATAGTTCATTTAAATTGTACGTAACTACGATTTTTAATGAATTGATTTCCCTATCTAATAAGTTTATGATTTCAAAAATAATAAAATAAATAATTAAGTTGAAAGTTCACCGTTGGCTTGCCTAACAGCGACATTGGACGCTATCAAGACTTATAGTGGATTTTGGATCGTGACATTAAATTCGGTCGGTTTTGACTAAATTTCTAGTAGTGTATTTATTTAAAGCAACTCTTTTTGGCAGAGGTTAATTTTCGTTGAAACTATCATTATCTTATATTTGTAACTTTGTTTTCCCCTTGTAGTTAAGTCAGTAATACCGAGTAACATAGTTCAATAAATCTCTCTAAATCGCATCATTGGTAGACAACTATATCTATGTTCACATGAATAGTATCCAATATAATTTGAATAATAATGGAAACAAATCGATTAGGTAGGAAACTCCATTTCCAATCAATAATCCAACTGTTATATCGGAAAGACAGATGTAATTATGTGAATAATTCAGTACTAACAGGCTATCACGTTAACCAAACTAATAATTCACAAAATTACATTTTTTTTAATTAATTAATCTCTATTATAGTAAGAAGTACTAATTAGTGAACCTTTCAATTAGTCGATCTCCTATAAAGTCTTCTTTGAGCCTTGTGAAACAACATATATTTATTGACAGAAAAGAAAGATGACTAATTCCAATGTAGGTATGAAGAACAAGATTCGAGGTCTATTTGAATCCCTCATTTCATGTGGAAAACCTGCTAAAGGTATGATTTGAGAACTATATTATATCTTGACTAGAAATTTTTCATTCCCTTTCATAATTTTCATTAATTTTAGAAAATTCATGTTATTTTGAAAGGTTTACTTATGACAATGTAAATAGTGTTTACAATATTCATACAATTTAATCTATCATAACAGGTTATTTATTTTATTTTCATATTGAAATTTTAGACTATTTTATTATTATTTATGTTTTAAGATATTATTTCTTTTCATTGAATATTTATTCTATTTATGTGCTATCTCTTTTTTCAACAATAATTACTATTAAGGAATTAATGAGAAAAATATAATTTATTTTGTCTTGAACTTCTAAAATTACAAAATATTATATATCTTAATAGTCGTGATTTCTAAAAATAGTTATTTCAAATATTTTGTAATTTTAGAAGTTCAAGACAAAATAAATTATATTTTTCCCATTAATTCCTTAATAGTAATTATTATTGAAAAAAGAGATAGCACATAAATAGAATAAATATTCAATGAAAAGAAATAATATCTTAAAACATAAATAATAATAAAATAGTCTAAAATTTCTCCTACTTAATACTTTTTAAGGAACATGTAAAAGAAAAAAACGACAGATTATTTGAGACAGACACATTAGCTTATATGATCTTATCTATAGGTCAACTTCACTTGATGGCATAAAATAAAAACAATCATTTTTAGTAACGCGAAAATTCATTATGAATATTATTGGGAAATAATTTTGGTACTACAGAAAAAAACAAGAATTAGCGTCGGCCAAATCCCATTACTAAATAGCATATTTTCGTCATTAAACTCCTGTTTATTTAGCGACAGACTAGCGATGAATTTTATAGCTAATTCTGGTTTTATATGTCTTGGTCAACTTTGTTATAACCAGGAAATGGCCCAGGACAAGAGCTACCAATGGCAGAACCAGAAAATATACAAGGGAAAGCACTAACAGGGGAACCAGAAGAAAATGCAAAAGGGCCAGAGTTAGCTGAAAAAAAAGATAAAGATGAAGCAGAAAATGATAACAGACCAGCACCAGTGGCAGAACCTTCAGTTCAACCAACACCTTCAGTTGGATCCTATTCCTAAGACTGGTTGAACTCATGATACAATACTTGGAAATTATATTCCAATATTGTTGTTAATTTGATTAAACCTTTAAGGTTGTTTTTAATTGGTTGGCAAATTTTATTATTGCGAAAACTTTGTATTTGGTCATCCTTCTCCTTTCTTATTTTAGTTGTGGTTTATCAATCTAATGATGTGAGTGAGTTTGTTGATTTTTAATTTCTTTCATAATTTGTCAACAGAAGAAACTATAGTAAGTTTGTGTGCTTCAGCAATCAGCTTGGTCGATGAGTGAACTTTGTCAGGATCGATTCACTAACACTATGAAACTTATTTCGTGATAACATTTCGTTAGGATAAATTTCTATGGTGGCGAGATTTAAATATATTAATAATTAAAGGTATTTACCATAAAAGGAGAATATAGATCCCAAATAGTCCCAAACCTATAAGAGAAAGGTCTCCCAATTTGATCAGGATTATAGGTTTTCCTTTCCCAAATCTATGAGGACAATGAGTTTTCCTAAACCTATAGGAATTATGGGTTTCCTAAAAATACAAGAAAATAATTCAAGTCCATCACATATTAATCAGGCTCCACACCTAACAAAATTTAATTTTTATTTTCAACCATGAAGTGTAAACAAAAAAAAAAAAAGAACATCTTATATTGTTTTAGAATTTTTAGTTGTAAATATCATACTCCTCCATTTTATTTTATGTGATCATGTATTGATGTGTTATGGCCTTAAACATGTGATAGAGTTTTTACGGCAATAAGGATTTTGTAAAAAGTTGTTATTAAGGTTAAAATAAAATATTTAAGTTAAACTATTTTTAAATTTAAAAAAAATTCTTTTCTCGGACATACTAAAAAAAAAAGATTTATATACATATATATATGTGTGTGTGAGAGAGAAAGTAAATTTTTTAGTAGTTAAATAAATTAGTAAATATCAATTCGAACTAAAAATTTTAAGCATGAGTTCTAATCCAGTACACTCTAGATCATTGTAGTCGGATTGAGTCCTTTTTTTCTTTTGATGGTGACTTTTAATTCCATTTATAATAATCTCAAATCTACTTCTTGCAAAAATGATTAGGTCTATGTAACTAGTCAAACATATATATAAAGATAAAGGAAAATAATCCCCCCAAAATATACTTAAAAAGATATCGAAGGAGAGTGGTTGTTAGAAGTAATATTTTCTAAATGCAATGGCGATAATTAACTAACAAAGATTCAAGCAATAGATAATACATATTTGAGTTTAGAGCAACGAATTTCTATCGAAAACTGATTCCACTCTAACAGTCTGTATACGTGCACATGGGCCAATAAATAGAATAGTTTATGGATCACGTAAATTTATAGTCTTTACGTTAAAATTAGGTATTTTATATATGTATTTTTTGGAATTATTCTAATATTTTTAGTTGGTATTCACGGTCTACAAAAGTTGAATGGTATATTTGGTTGAACATTGAATTATTTGTTAAAAAAATAAAATTATTTCTCACTTAATATCTTTTTTCTTCTTTGTTTAGTAGTATTTCATATTTTAGAAATTCTAAATCCGCATATACACGTGCACCTCTTATGCGGATTCGCCCTTCTGAAAGACTGGTCAATAATAAGAAGAGTACGGTGTAGCAATAATAATTGTACTCCAATTAAATTGAATATTCTTTCGGTTTTAAAAATATTGGCATAGTTCGGAGTACGAAAGTCAAAGTACTTAACTTTGATTGTGAATTTGGACAAAAAATTTTAAGTTTTAAAAAATAAAATTTTGATTTCGAAAACTACATAAAGAATATTATAAATTATAATAAATTATAATAATTTATAATTTAAAATATTTTAAAAAAACTGTGATTAAAAAATAACCTCGTAAACTTCCCAAATAGTAATAGTTGTAAGTTTTAAAAGGGATGGAGTAGCAATTTTTAGATGGAATGGGTAGGACTCCATTTCCAGTCAATAGTCAAACTTACTCGGAATGTCTTATCCGGAAGAGATGTACTCAGTGCGAATATTATATTACATGTTGTCGCGTTTCTTTGGAATCTAGATTCAAGATTAATAAAACACGTTGTTCGTATGTTAAAATAACAAGTACAATAAATGAACCTTTCTACCTTTAAATATTCCTATATACTATAAAGCATATTGAGCCTTGGCAAAATTTACAATACACAGAAAAGAAAGTCGCTAACTTCACTGCAGAGATCTAGACATGAAGAGCAGCAGGATCAGAGTTCTGTTTGAATCCCTCATATCATGTGGAAAACCTGCCAAAGGTAAGAGTTGAAAGACCATAATCTTGTTTTTATGGATTTTATTATGAAAATTATTACTGCTTTTTTTTTTTTTTCGTTTTTCCTTTAGTCGAGGGTCTATCGAAAACAGTCTATTTATCTTCACAAGGTAGGGGTAAGATTTGCGTACACTTTACCCTCACGGATCCCAGAAGAGGATCTAGAATTTTTATAACACAGATGCATCACTAAAGAAAGGAAAAAAAAAATATTAAGTGAAAATTGATCCCTGCTTCTCTAGGTAAAAATTTAAGCATTCAACCAAGAGCACCATTTAGCCTCTTTAGAACATGGGGTGCCATAAGGTAATATTAGATCAATTCTAGCAAATATGTACATAAAATATCTAGTTTGGCAAAGAGACCATGAGTTTACGTGTCCCATAAAATAGACTTTAAATATGCCTCTGTCAAACCCCGCTCATGGAATTACATTAGGTTTGTTGTCGTTGTTGTTGATTTATCAGTGATGATTCGCACACCAACCAAAGGCAGCGCTAGTTGATTTATCAGTGATTATATATAAAATGTTGAATCCCTGAGCAAAAAAGGTTCAAAGATTGCTTTTAGTCACAAATTTAAATCTCAACTATGACTTTCTAGTATTTTCTTTATATCTCCTTATATAAAATCTTGGTTCCGCACTGAATATCCTAACTTGTTATCGTTGTATTGTGAACTGATTTGGGTATATTTTATTACTTCAGTTTTGTCTGAACCAGAAAATGAGAATGGCCAAAGACCAGTAGTGGAAATAGAGGAATCAGAAATTACACAAGCCCAAGAAGTAGTGGTAGTAATAGATGAACCAGGAAATGCTGCACAAGGACAAGGACAAGAGCAGGTGGTGAAAGATCATAAGCCAGAAAATGCACAAGGCCAGAAAATGGTAGCAAAACATGAACCAGAAAACGCAGAACAACTACGGCATAAGTTTGTGAAAGATCATGAACCAGAAAATGGAGGGGTGTCTGTAATGGAATATAGAAAACGTATAATAACACATCGAAAAATAGCAATACAGGCACGACGACCAGAACCTCCACCCAAACGAAAATATCGTGGTCCTCAGACTGGTTGAACTAACATAATCTTGGAAATTCCATGTTGCTTTATTTCGTATTTGTTCATCCTTCTACTTTCTCAATTTTAGTTCCAGTTTATCAATATGAGATGGGTAGATTAATGAGTTTGTGTAAGTAATTTTTAATTTCTTTCATATGTTGTCAATAATGGAAATGGTAACAGTTTTTCTGCAATCAGCATTGTGACATGTGGGAAAAAAACACGAAGAATTAACCCAAATAATCGTCCCAATCGCTTAAAATAAAAATAGCTAGGTATAATGTAAGCATAATTTATGTATTATATATGTATAATTACTTATAATCAATATATAAATGATGCATATAATTAGAAAAAATAAACAATAAATATGACCGGCTATTAATGTTGTTAGTCCGATCCGTCTTAATCGAATCCATTTTGACTGAAGCAAATTTTGAATAGGATGAGTAATCATTTCTAAGCATAATATTGAAAACTAGGCAAATAAAATAGGGTTAACAACACATAAAATTAGCACACATGCACGAAGCAGATGTGGGGTAGTTTAATATTTATTATTTCAAAATGATAAAAAATCAAATAAGACAATCTAGCCGAAGGTTACTATATATTTTGAACTATTATTTTTTTTCCTGATAACTTCTTTTTTCCCCTTGTATAGTAGCGAGTAAACATTATCTAATTAATTGATCTAAATTGCTTCACTGGTCGTCAACAATATTTATATATATGATTCACATGACTTAGATCTAATTAAATTGACGAACAATTTTAAAAGAAAAAATCAATTAGGTAGAGAACTCCATTTCCAGTCAATAATCCAACTATACCAAATGTCTTATTCGAAAGAGATGAACACATGTGAATATTTTAGCACTACCACGCTGTGACGTTGCCTAGGATTCTCTAGATTAATAATTTACAAAGGCACATGGTTCTAAGCAATTGAGCAAGGTTTCTGCGACTGTATATATCATTAGTAGCTATAATTTTTAGTAAATTTATTATTTGTAGTTATATTTGAATCTTATATTAAATCCATGAGTTAGTGGAGGTTGTAAATTCGACTCTCAATAAGAATATTTTATTTTTTTGTATTTCGCCTTAGTTAAATTCATTGCGGGAACAAATACAGTCGATACAAATACAGCTGATATAGGCTATATCCTTTTTATACACTTCTGTATACAGTTGATACAAATTGTAGTCTTTGTATATACCTTTGTATTTCGTATTGGTTACAATTGATACATATTGTATTCGTTGCACGAATGAATACATTGTGCGAACGAATAAGTTGATACAGATTGAATTCGTTGTGCGAACGAATACAGTTCACACATACTGTATTCCTTGCGCATTTGAATACAAGTGATACAAGTTCGTAACAATTAAATAATAACTGCGGATGATAATTAGGCAAACTATAATTGCTAGACTCTAAATCACAGCGATTTATGAAAATTTATGCCAGAGCAAAGCATAACTAAGATTGTTTTAGTATTAGAGTGTGAAAGGAAATATTAGAATAAAGATCCATTGCTAGTGTTGGGCTGCAGCCTTTCTTTGTTTTGGGCTGCATTTCAGTTCTGATAATGCAATTCCTTGTAAAATAAATTGGATAAAATTCTTTGTGCAATATGGAAATGATTGAGGGTGGACTTTTTGAGAGGAAAAACATGCTTGCACACCAAAATTCCCCCATGTTCTTGGGAATAATGCACTTTTACTTTTTGTTAAAGTGCTTAGCAGTGTCATAACCCATCTTCATTACAATTGATTTATGAGAAATTTTCATAAATCACTATAATTTAGAATCTAGTAATTATAGTTTGCCACCATTCAGCTATTATTCAAATTACTAACTTGTATACAAACGTTAATGAGTATAATATATATCAACTGTATTTATTCGCGTAATTATATTTAACTAGGATCCAATCATAATGAGTTGCTATCATCTTTCAGCTAAAAGTGAAAAACAAGAAAAGACGGTCACTTTTGGCTTTGGTTGTCCTCTCCTCAAAATCACAAGTACTCCTAACAAACGCTTTCAGTAAAAGCACATGGTGGCACCAAATCATCAATTAAAAGATAGCCATTGCAGCTCAATATTGATAACAAAGAGAGTCTTAAAATAATCCTTGATTCCACCAAAGTACGGATATATTATAAAAATAATAAATAAAATAATATAAAATTACTTTTTTTCGAAGCACGTTATTAACTTTAATAGAGCATTACTATCGTGAATTGAAGAACAGGTTCGGTCCAAAATATTTGGAATTGAAGCGAGTAGAAATCAAACCCGAATTAGAGTGCCATGTGTCCCAATGAAATAATTATGCCAACACATTAAAAAGGGATACACATTTTCTATTGCTTTTCACTTTGACAAATCCAATAGAAATTCTATAGATATGAGTGTTGTTTCACTTCAAATCAATATTTTTTCAAGACAACTGGTATAAGCATTATACTCTTGGATTTTGGAATAGATCTCTAGAACCCAACTAATCATCCTAAATTTTGATTAGTAGTCAACTCTTAACATTTAAATGGTGGAATATAAAATAATTTGATTAGGTAGGCAAATTAAATTTCTAACGATAGGCCAACTGGCCCCCACTTGATAGACAGGTATGTAATAATGTGAATAGTATAGCAATAACACACTATCACGCGTCTGAATTAATAATTCACAAATATGACTAATCATTTCGACAATTAAGCTCACATACAGGTAAAGGTAAGTGTTGAAGGATAAATATTTATTGGCATCCAATATTTATAGCAATCTAATGAATCCATAATGTACACGAGTGCTGATAAGTTTTGCCTGAGTTGAAAATTATCTTGTCCAAAAAAGTTTACTTTCTTAGTTGTGATTATAAAAACCTTATGTTATATTTGATAATTTTGGGCGATAATATAGGTAGGTGTCTTCCATCTTGAGAACATGACGTTCCTTGATCCAAACTTCCAAGTCGTCTCCTAGAAGGACAAATTTGAGCCATTTTGTTAGGTGCGGGAGTAAAAATAAAATTAACGAAAGATAAATTTACTCTAAATCATATAGTCCAAAGGTATATTTGAGCATTTTCCCTTTCAAATAACTTTTGGAAATATATCAAATAAAATGGTATTCCTGTTCCAATTAATTTTTCACCTTTTTTTTGGAACATTACAAAGCACTATTCTAATTTTATAGAATTGTCAAAACTTTTAAGAATTCAAATTTTAAAATAAAATAATAAAAGAAAACGAATAATATTGTTATTCTTTTTCTTAAAGAGAAATAGAATTCTTATTAATTTTGGGATAATTTACAATGGGGTAAAGCCCCTCTATTTATAGGAAAAAAAATTACTTGACCACAAAGTACCAAACTCTCTAAAAGATAGACATTCACTCTAAGTACAATTCTTTTCATAATACTCCCCCTTGAATGTCTACTCAATAGGTAATGTGCCTCTTTAAAACCTTAACTAAAATAAAACTCAATGCGAAAAATGTAACAACCCGACTTGCTGTTTTAAGACTTTATGCCTCGATCAGCGACTTAAGATCTCGAGCAGCTTTGTAATGCGTATTATAACTTGTTTGTGTGATTGAGTTTGGATTTCGGACGATTCGGGATCAAATTGAAAGATCGACGTCAGGAATACGATCTCATATGCGGTCGCATTTCTACAATGCGAGCCGCATATCTCACACCGAGATCGCAGACCAAGACAGATTTCTGGGCAAAGATCAACGTCAAAAATGCGGTCTCATATGCGGTCGTATTTCTACAACGCGGACCGCAAACTGAATGCGGTGAAGGCTAGGGTTACAATCTGTGATGGCCATATCAATAATGCGGACCGCATGTCTGGTATGCGACAGAAATGCGATCGCATTTTAAACCTGAAAGGGGCGTTTTTGTCCCGGTCTTTGACCCTTTATAAATATAAACCAGTAACCATTGGCTATGTAAAACCCACTGTCGTTACCATCTAAGAAACATCTCCAAAATGCCCTAAATCAAAGCAAAATCAGCCTCGCAAATATGTCCAAATGAGACTTGCTTGGACAGATTCTTAAAAGAGGGAATTTCGGCCATTTTAACATATTTGGAGCTATAAAGCTCGGATTGAAGCGAATTTTGAGGCGACTTTCGGGAGATTTTCAGTGAAAACATCGGGGTAAGTGTTCTTAACTCAACTTTGGTCAAGTTACCCCAATATATCGCTATTTTTAGTATATAATTGGTGATTAAGTTGGAAAAATTGTGAAAAAGCCTTAAGTTCAGAGTTAAGATTTGGAGGTCAATCCGATGTCGAAATTCGATAATTTTTATATGGTTGAACTCGTTGGGAAATAAGGAACCCGTTGATGTGGAAATTTCTGAGCTTCGAGAAGTGGGCCTGGGGCTCGGGTTTTGCTAATTTCGAAATTTATTGGTATTTTTCAATTTTTTTCACTTGGGCTTTGTCCTCTCAGCATATTGTGATGTATTCGTTCTGATTTTGGATAGATTCGACGTACGTGGAGGCCAATTCGAGCGGCAAGGGCGTCGCAGGCTAGGGATTTAGCCTGTTCGAGGTGAGTAGTGATTGTAAATGATGTCCTGAGGGTTTAAAACCCCAGATTGTACATCGTAGTGCTATATTGAGGTGAGACACGCGCTCGATAATGAGTGTGGGGTTGTTTACTACTAGGGATTGTGACTTGGTCCGTCTCGATTGATGATTTTCACCGCGTATTTAACTGAAACTTATTTGTTATCATCATGATTTAGGCTGATTGCCATATTTGGATTTTTTGCCAATTATTTGAACCCTTCGGGATTTTTATCACTGTTTCCTCACTGTTTTGACTTATTACTTGAACTCAGTCATGCTATTTTCATTGTTTTATAACTCAGCCACTTTTACTCAGTTTTGAGACTTAATAATATTTTAATGATATTTTTGGGCTGAGAACTACTGTTTTACTATGCCCGAGGGGCTTGTGATGATTTTCTAACTGAGTGGGGCCGAGGGCTAGATGTGAGGATTCACTGAGTGATATGAGGCCGAGGGCCTGAGATACTTTATATGCCACGAGGTGCTTGTGACTAATATGAGGCCGAGGGCCTGAGATACTTTATATGCCACAAGGTGGCTGTGACTGATATGAGGCTGAGGGCCTGAGATGCTTTATATACGCCACGAGATGGCTTGACTAATATGAGGCCGAGGGCCTAGATTTGATGCCACGAGGTGGCTTGATATTGCACTTGGGCCGTAATGGGCCCCTCCCGGAGTCTGTACACCTCCAGTGAGCGCGGGTACCCATTGTGATGTGAAATATAGCCCGAGGGGCTGATATTGTACTAGGTGATAGCCCGAGGAGCTGATACTGTTCCATGTGATAGCCTGAGGGGCTAGTATTGTTCTGAGATTTGAGCCTGAGGGGCTGATACTGTTCTGTGATATTGCCCGAGGGGCGAATTTGTTGATACTGAGCCCGAGGGGCGATCGTCTATTTCTCTTTTATTTAACTTCACATTATTTACCTGAAAAATTACATGTTTTACCCGTTGAAAAGAGGTTTTACTTGATTTCTCACTGATTGCCTCGTTAAAAAAACTTTACAAGAAAAATCCAGTGGGACAAAACCTTGTAAGGAAAAAAGAGTGCAACGCGTATTAATTTTCCCTGATGAGAGCATCGATTCACATCCTTGAGCCTTTGCATCCCAGTCTTGTACACCAGCTTCTTGAAGGTTGACGTCGGTAGAGATTTAGTAAACAAATCAGCCATATTATCACATGAACGAATCTATTTCATATTGATATCACCATTCTTTTGAAGCTCATGTGTGAAAAATAACTTCGCTGAAATGTGCTTTGTCCTATCTCTTTTTATGAATCCTCCCTTCAATTGGGCTATGCATGTTGCATTGTCTTCATCTAAAATCGTAGATAGTTTGTCACATTTCAAACCATATTTGTCTCGAATAAGATGTATTATAGACCTCAACCACACACATTCTTGACTTAGTTCATGAATAGCAATTATCTCAGCATGATTAGATAAAGTAGCCACGATTGATTGGTTAGTCGATCGCCAAGATATGGCAGTGCTTCCACATGTAAACACGTAGCCTATTTGAGATCGATCCTTGTGTGGGTCGGATAAATATCCAACATCGGCATATCCAACAAGATCGGGACTGTATTCGTTTTCATAAAATAAGCCCATATCGGTAGTCCTTTTTAGATACCGCAATATGTGTTTGATTCTATTCCAATGTCTCCTTGTAGGAGCAGAGCTATATCTTGCTAAGACATTAACTAAAAAAGTTATATCAGGTCTTGTAGTATTAATACATTAGTACACCAATTGCACTAAGATATGGTACTTCAGGACAAAGTAGATCTTCATTCTTTTCTTGAGGTCGAAACGGATCCTTATTCACATCGAGTGATCTAACCACCATCAGAGTACTTAATGAATGTGCTCCATCCATGTAAAATCATTTTAATACCTTTTCTGTTTAGGCAGATTGATGAACAAAAATTTCGTTTGCCAAATGTTCAATTTGCAAACCGAGACATAATTTTGTCTTTCCGAGATCTTTCATCTCGAATTCCTTCTTTAAATAATCAATTGCTTTTTTGAGTTCTATAGGAGTTCCAATAAGATTTATGTCATCAACATATACGGCAAGTACAACAAAAATCCGATGTTGTTTTCTTTATAAAAACACATTGACAAATGACATCATTTATATAACCTTCCTTTAATAAATACTCACTAAGGCGGTTATACTACATTCTTCCTGATTTCTTTAGACCATACAAAGATCTTTGTAATTTGATTGAATATTTTCCGGGACTTTGAATTATGTGCGTCAGACATTTTAAATCCCTCGAGAATTTTCATGTATATCTCATTATCAAGTGAGCCGTAAAGGTAAGCTATAAAAACATCCATTAAATGCATGTCAAGCTTTTCATGGAAAATAAAACTAATAAGATAACGGAACATTATAGCATCAATAACAGGAGAATGCGTCTCTTCATAATCGACACCAAGCCTTCGTTAAAATCCTTGTACAACAAGGCGTGCCTTATATCTTTATACCTCATTTTTCTTATTCATTTTCTTACAAAGACCTATTTATAGCTAACAGGCTTAACACCATTAGGTGTTAGGATTACGGGCCCAAAAACTTCACGTTTCGCAAATGAATCCAACTCGAATTAGATTGCTTCTTCCCATTTTGGCCAATCACATCTTTGTCGTTATTCTCCAACAGATTGAGGTTCAAGATCCTCATTATCTTGCATATTTCAGATGCAACATTGTATGCAAAAATATAATCCACTACTATATCCAAATTATTCAAATTTATCTCAATATCGATTGGATTTATTGGTAGTTCCTTATTTTCTTGAGTCTCATGACCAATGATTTCATCATGAATCTCAGGATTGGTTAAATCGTGAATTTCTTCATGAGACTCTTTCGTAGTGTCATATTGATCATTTGTTTTTCTTTTTCTAGGATTTCGATCCTTAGAACCCAATCTGTGGCATTAGAAGATTGTCCAATAAGAACATCAATACGAATTGGAACATTCTCTACAGGGATATATGATTTTGTATCCTTTTCATATATGTAAATGATCTGGCATTTGATTTGCTATTTTCTACAAGTGAATGATCTTTTGCACCTCTTTTTCAAAAATAGAGGCACGTGGATCAAGATGAGATAATGATGGATTTTTCCAAAAAGTTTCTTGTTTGGTTTCACCAATTTCTCCCCCTAATTTTGGAAAAAGTGTCTCATCGAATCGACAATCTACAAATCGAGCAGTAAACAAATTTTCCGTTAATGTTTTGAGGTAGCGAATAATGGAGGGCGATTCAAACCCAACATATATTTCTAACCTTCTTTGGGAACCCATTTTGGTGCGATATGACGGTGCTATAGGCATATATACTGCGCATCCAAAAATTCTTAAATGGGATATATTAGGTTCATGACCCAAAACTAATTGCAGCAGGAAATATTTATGATAAGTTGTCTGTCTGAGAAGAACTAGCAATGCTGCATGCAGAATTGCATGACCCCAAACAGAAGTAGGTAACCTCGTTTTCATGAGTAACGGTCTTGCTATCAATTGCAGACGTTTAATCAAAGACTTTGCGAGGCCATTTTGAGTGTGAACATGAGCTATACGATGTCAATTGATAAGCAATCATCATTAAATGCTTGGGATGAAAACTCCGCAGCAATATCAAGTCTAATAGACTTAATTGGATTATCGAAAAATTGTGCCTCGAATTATTTGTGCTATTAATTTTGCAAACGCGAGGTTGCGAGATGATAATAGGCACACATGAGACCATCTAGAAGATGCCTCTATTAAGATCATTAAATATAAAAACGACCCACTAGGTGGGTGAACAGGTCTACAAATGTCCCCTTGTATATGTTCCAAAAACACAGGGGACTCAAACACAATCTTTATTAGTGATGGTCTAATAATTAACTTTCCTTGATAACAAGAAGTGCAAGAAAATTCATTATTTAAAAGAATCTTTAAATTTTTTAATGGATGCCCATTTGAGTTTTCTATAATTTGTCTCATCATAATTGATCCAGGATGTCCCAATCTATCATGCCAAAGTACGAAAGTATTGAAATCAATAACCTTTTGGTTTACGATAGAATATGCATCAATTGCACTAATTCTTGTCCAATACAGGCCACAACATAAAGATGAGAACTTTTTAATAACCCTTTTCTGGCGAGAGACATTTTTGGTAACGATGAGATATTCAAGATTATTCTCATATATTGTCTCAATATTATATCCATTTCGGCAGATATCTTTAAAACTCAACAAGTTCCTCTTGGACTTGGAGGAGAACACTGGATTATCTATGATAAATATTGTTCTCCTAGGCAGAGTTATAGTAGCTCTTCTAGAGCCTTCAATTAGATTACTACTACCAGAAATTGTAATAACATCTGCCTTACACATGCTTAAATGAGAGAAATATTCTTCTCTTTGAATATTGTATGTATCGTACATGAATCAACTAAGCAAATATTTTTACAATTGAATTTTGATCCAAGTTTACTTTGAGAGACATTCATATTTGCTTCCCATGGTTTAACATACAAAAGAAATATACGAATAAACATTAGTATTTTTAGAGAAAAGGAAAAGAAATAAAGTTAAATCAGTAACTCAATATTATGATTTGAAATCATAAAAAAACTTAAGTCGTATTAATGCACATGAAACAATGATTGTACAAATAAAGGTAACTAAACACAAAAGTAGACAATAAACTATATAAACGTTAAAAACAAGACCAACGTTCATAAGGTATATAATAAATAAAACAACAAAATATTGTAGTCATATTAACGAGTTACGATAAATAATATATTATACAATGATTAAGTAACAAAAATATTTCCTAAATTAAATATCTAAATAAAAATGGTCAAATTTATACATGTAACCTCTTAACTTACAAACAATTTGCTTAAAAGTGAAGCATATTTTTCCGAACTACTATCTAACTATGTACTAATTTTTTGTGTTAAGCATAATAATATAATACTAGCATTTAAGTATACTCCTTGTGGATGAAGAACATAAACAATTAAATTTGATATTACTAGTAAATATTGAAAATTTTGTTTGCTAGTGACCAAACTGTTATTTTAATGAAAGAGATACATTTAAAATATTGTACATATTGCCGTCTTTTAGTTAAATACGTATGTATAACAGAAATAGACAAGCTACATACGTTAGTTTATAATGTTTAAGTTATCGTCCTCTCATACAGTTGGTGTCAAAATAATCACTTGACTATCCTTGAAAACTAAGCAACTAAAATGTTATTTAAAACGAATACTAGAACTATTTTAATTAAAATGAGCTAACATTATCCCATAAAATAAATAATACTAATTGATAATAATGACTTCTACTCATGTAAAGAATTGTGATTATATGATGTTTATTCACTGCCTACTACGAATAGGAAAGAAAAAAAATCAAACTACTCAATCATTTATAACCACAGATCAAATCACCGATCAAGTGGTCTATTTTTCCCTCAGGGTGCTCAAAGAAGTCTGTCACATACAAGTGGGTGATGTCAAATTCATTTTTATAGACAAAATTAGCTTCAGTGTCTTTATTCTTTAGAGATGATTGATAAAGCTCAACCAAATATCTTGGTGCATGACAAATATTTGCCTAATGCCCTTTTCCACCGTAAAGATAGCATTCAGTTTTTGAACCATTTGCCTGTGGCTTCTCATCTTTTCCTTTCCACCTTTGGTGGTTATTTTTCTTTCGGGGATAATTAACACCAGAAAAATTTCTTCCTTATCCACGGCCCCGGCCACAACCACAAATAGGGCCATGGCCTTTTCCAAGCTTAGCATAATGGGAATACACCTCAACCACTTCAGGAAATGGTGTAGACCCAGTGGGTCGATTATCATGATTTCTCATGAGCAAGTCATTGTTTCGTTCAGCCACAAGGAGAAGAGAAATCAACCCAGAATACTTCTTGAAATCTTTCTCTCGGTACTGCTGTTGCAGGACCATATTGGGGCATGAAATGTTGTGAATGTTTTTTCAAGCATATCATAGTCAGTGATACTATCTCCACAGAGTTTCAGTTTAGAAGTAATTATGAACATCACCGAATTGTATTCAGAAACAGACTTAAAGTCTTGGAGCCTCATATGAGCCCAATCATATCGTGCTTGTGGGAGTGTGGCCAACTTTAAGTTGTCATATCTTTCCTTTAAGTCATTCCACAAAACAAGTGGATCTTTGACCGTGAGATACTCTATTTTCAACCCTTCATTAAGGTGATGGCGCAAGAAAATCAAGGCCTTAGCACAGTCTTGGGTAGATGCTTTATTTTTATCTTTAATGGCATCTCCAAGACCCATTGCATCTAAATGAATATCAGCATCCAACACCCACGACATAGAGTTCCTGTCCGAAATTTTAAGGGCAACGAACTTTCGTTTCATAATATCAGACATTATAGTCTTCTCAAAGAGCTTCTTGAGACAATAGAGTCTCGTGCTGATAACCTGAAATAAAACAATAAAACAAGAAGAATAATATTTTTAGAAAGAGAGAGAATTCTTATTAAATTTCAGATGATTTACAATGGGGTAAAGCCCCTCTATTTATAGGGAAAAAAATGACTTAGCCACAAAGTAAATAAACTCTCTAAAAGATAGACATTCACTCTAAGTACAAATTTATTCATAACAAATTTATTATATTATCCAAATTTTTACCTTTGATGAGTTATTTTCATTATTTAGCTAACATTTTCAACCGATTTCTTTAGTATTTTCTTCTACTATAGTTGATACATTTAATATTTGAGTCAAATTAACTTCCGCAACTTCCCCGGTTTATCAAATACTATTACATAAAATAGGTTAGGGCCGCAGGAGTAAAACTTTACTCTTTTTCATTTTAAAATCAAATAAAATATTTAAGGAATTTTTTCACTTTTAGCCTGCATAAAAAATTATTTACATTCGATAGCCGAAAAAGTGTATAAAATTTATATAATTTTGTATATAACATACAGAGTGTATATATACACAAAAATATATACTTTTTTGGCTATTACTTTCAGAACGGCTATACGGTGTCATTTTCCCAATATTTTAGTCAACCACTATTTTGCCTCTCGATCAGAAAAAAAAAAAGGACAGCAATTTGAGATAAATGGTTATAATATTTGCTCTTCAGATTTATGCTACTCTTGCAGCTTGTTTATCGATAAATAAATAAATAAATAAATAAATAAATAAAATTTTCCCTTGTAAATTACTATTTCCGGGTACATGGAATGCAATTAATTTTTCTAAGTTGTTTTCCTTTATAGACAACAATATCCAAGTTCGCATGAATAATTTCCAATTGAGTTGAAAAAGGATTTAAAAGAATTGATTAGCTAGGAAACTCCATTTCCTTGAATAGTCAAAGTTAAAGTAAGTCCACTTTAATTGGTTTAACAAAACTGGCCTTTTTTTGTGATCCATATTATTTGACTCTTTCAAATATCAAAAAGAAATTAACTTTTTTTTCTTTTCAAATTTACCCTTAAAGTAAAAAATCTCAAAATATTTTTTATATTTTTAGTAAACAAATTAAAGAGATACTAAAGGTTAATCAATGTGTAAAGGTGAATTTTTTAATATGTATGAAAAAAATTAAAATATCAATTAAAGTGGACTACAGATAGTAATAGGAGTCCGAAACCAAAGTATGATTCATTTGGACTCAAGCGATACAAATACGTTAAAAAAATTGGGCACCATTTTATATATAGCGCGGTTATTCACCGTGCTGTACCTTAACGACAGTTTTGTCTGTTAAAATATAGCGCGGTGATTCACTGCGCTATATTTGAACTCAAAAAGGGCGGAATGTATATGCATATATACATAGCACTATAGTATAGTGCAGTGAATACATGCGTTATACATACATAAAAAAGTGGGCCTCCATCTTCCCCGACCAGAAACTAGTGCCCTCCCCTTTCCCCATTCCAGCGGTACCCCTCCATTTCTAAAGAAAAAAACTCAGTGGAGCCCACCAGTCCTACAAAAAGTGTATCTTCTTAGTATTATGGCAAGTTTACACCGGATCTAAGGCGTTATCGCGTAGTGTATTGCTCGTTTCGGCCCAAATCATCAAATCCTCACTTTATAAAAATTATAAATCGAGGTATTCCGACTTACTTTTTGTTAAAACTCATGCATAAAAAATGCGTAGTAGTTGTCTTTACTGTGATCTATGTTTTTTTGTGATTGTTTTGTGATTTATTTAATTTTTTATTTTTTATTCGGATTAGATTATTGTTGTGGTAAAAAATTAGTAAAATGGACAAATTATTATTTTATGAATAATTAATATTATTAGTTGTCAAAAAAATATTTATTTATTGTTTTTTACTGTGGTATTTGTATTTTCGTGATTGTTTTGTGATAAAATTATATTTTTTTTAATACGGATTAGATTATTTATGTGCTAAAAGATTAGTAAAATTGACAAATTATTATTTTATGAATAATTAATATTATTTTTGTGATTTTATTTTTGTTTAGTGCCCTTTAATGTTATGTTGTGCCCGTAATTGTAATCTTGTGCCCTTTAGCGTAGTAAAATGTAGTGCCCTTTAGCGTAGTATCTTTGTAGTTATTGAAATTAATCATTTAATTATCTGTTAACTGGAAAAATATTTTTAAAAAAAAGATGATAGTTCAAACACAAACTCTCTCGAACGTTAGTCAACAAATGTAAGAAAATAACATAAAACACAACAATATTTGTGAAACGAAGTATTTTTATATGAATACTTATTAATTATATCATATATAGTTATAAAATAATAAACTAACATACAAAATAATAAATTAAGATATAAAATAATAAACAAATATATAAAATAATAAACTAACATACAAAATAATAAACTAAAATATAAAATAAAAAAAAAACATATAAAATAATAAACTAATATATATAAAATAAGAAACAAACATAAAATCATAGTATAATAATCAAGGATTTTATCCCAACTCTCAAAAAGAAAGTTGTTTTAGCCTGATCATAGTATAATAATAAAGGATTTAATCTCTTACTATACAATATATACCAACATACTAGCTTACAACATGTAACTTAAAAAATCAAAATTGCATCTAATTTTTTTCTTTTTAAATATTAAAAAAAGCAGCTCAGTGCACAAAGCATCCTGCATTCATGTAAAATAAAAAGCAAACATATAAAATAAGAAACAAACATATAAAATAATAAACTAACGTATAAAATAATAAACTAACATATAGACTAAGTAACTAACATATAAATTAATGAACTAATATATAAAATAATAACCTAAAATATAAAATAATAAATTAATATATATAAAATAATAATATAGAAAATTTATCAACTTAAGTAATAATATAGTAAAAATATCGATTAAATATTAATATAAAAGATATTGCAATATATTTAAAGACATTAAGCAATCAAAACTTAAAGTACTTCAATCAATATTATTCAATTTACAGACATCGTCATGGAGGTTCCCTTGTGCATCCCGGACCTGCATCTCGAGAGCTACTGTTGCTACAGGGCAACCATATGTCTTCATACATCTGGGATGGACAATGTTTATTCCAGACATTCCGCCCCAGATGTATAGACAATACGTGGGAGTTTATTAGGATCACCCACTCCATCCTCGTATAGTTAGATGTCTTTAGGATACGGGTTTCTACAGGATCATATAGATCGGCCGGTTGCAGTTCAACTGGGCGTTGATCACGGCTATGATAGAGTGGTGGCGACCGGAGACGCACACATTTTATCTACCCATCGGTGAGGCTACTATCACGCTTGAGAACGTGGAGGTTATCTTCGGGTTGATGGTTGATGGATTACCTGTAGCGTACCCGCATGCTCGTAGAGATTATAGGGGAGTGCATTACCTGCATATGTTGTAGCGACTTCCCAGTTTCCAGCCAGCGGAGGAGACTGCATTGAGTGAGGCGAGGCGATTGCAGCTGATGCCCTTCCGGCAGCATCTGGAGGTGATAGATGCGGAGATTACGGATGCTTCACCGGCGGAGGATATCGACCGACAAACGAGATTGTTGCTACTGCTGATGTTTGGTGGTGTACTGTTCCCGAACACTTTGGGAAACCTAGTCATCTTGTGATTTCTACATCATCTGGAGCGGCTAGATGATTTACCTGGTTACAGCTGGGGTGCACCTGTTCTAGGTTACCTATATAGGCAGATGTGTCGGGCATGCATAGGCACCCAGAGAGACGTTGCCGGACTTTTACCACTGCTGCAGGTGAAGGCATAGTCAATTTCTTTCATGATTATAACATACATAATAAAAAAATACCTTAAATTTTACGTCCACAATCTATATTAGGTTTGGGCCTGGGAGCGGTTCCTGCAATTCCAGCCACCTCTACCACCAATGGCTCCGGATGCATTACCTCCACCGTTTCTCCTATTTTCTTGGAGGTAGGTTGATAGGCGAGGCTACCGACGCGAGTTCGAGGCTCGACATCATCTCCCCTATTATAGGGATTTGTTGGATTTGCTTGAAGGAGCGCAGGTACATGTATACTTAAGTTTACTTCGCTTGGCTTTATATCTGTCATGTTTACTGACGATTCCTGTGTTTAATTAATAGTTCGTATGGAGGCCAGACAGTTATGCGCTCATAGCTGGTCTTCTCAATTATTGCTCTCGCAACCGAGATATGTGGGGCTCTTCTGTTCCATTGATATCTCTCGATATTGTCGAAGCATCATGCCACCAAGCAAGTCCTTCACCAGTTTGGTTGACCGCAGATTATAGGGATTTGTTGGATTTGCTTGAAGGAGCGCAGGTACATGTATACTTAAGTTTACTTCGCTTGGCTTTATATCTGTCATGTTTACTGACGATTCCTGTGTTTAATTAATAGTTCGTATGGAGGCCAGACAGTTATGCGCTCATAGCTGGTCTTCTCAATTATTGCTCTCGCAACCGAGATATGTGGGGCTCTTCTGTTCCATTGATATCTCTCGATATTGTCGAAGCATCATGCCACCAAGCAAGTCCTTCACCAGTTTGGTTGACCGCAGCTTGTACCTATTCTGCCGAATAGGATTAGGACATATTAACAGCGGGATGATCGTTCCAGGGTTGACCAGACATATTTGGCCTGGCTAGAGGCCCAGATTTGAGGTTTGGGACCAGAGGTATGACCTGATTCCTCTACCTCCTGCACCTAAGCGTACGGATGGCGAGCATGGGTATATAGGTTGGTATCGAAGCGTTACCCAACTTCTCGTCTCGAATCACGTTCATCGCGTTAGAGGTCGGTACATTCCATACGCCAGGAGGCATGAGGCACTGGTATGTTATTTGTTATACATACTTATGACGTTACATTATCCTTACGTAATTAATAGTTTACATGTTATGCAGGCTATTGGCTTACATTAGTTCTACCAGTTGGGACTGCAGATGCTGCATTATATTGGCGAGAGAGCAGCAGCTTTGCACGGGTATGGCCGTCGGGTTACTGATCTTGTTGCTGAGACATTGAGACGTGCCCAAGATGATGAGCGCTTAGGATACAACGCTGCTTATGTGCCGCCAGAGGAGTACCATCATGGGCCGCTAGTTGAGCCTGAACATGGTAGACGTGGCAGGCGTGAGCAGAGAGGAAGGGGTGTCCCATGAGGTCGTGGTGGTCGGCGAGGACGGGGTCCCCAGCAAGGGGGCGTTGATGCACCCATGGACGATATTAGAGATGATCAGCCGGGTGACCACCTTGAGCCACACGATGCTCATCATGACATGCCGTCATTCAGCCTTCAGTTGTCGCCAGGGACTTCGCAGGTGACCTCGTCAGCTCCATTATTGACCGCGGGCACGACCATTACGCGACAAGAGTGGGATCAGTATTTTCTTGACCCCCCACCCCCCAAAGCCATTGACGTTTGCTGATTCTCGTCCGACACGAGAGGTGCATAGTGAGCGACGACTAAGTTATGGCTCATCACCGAGGGATGCTGAGAATCTAACACATACTTCATATACTCCAGTGCACCTTGATGTTCCGACAGAGCCTTACGGCGCTACTCATGCGCAGGTTTGTTTGTATTACTGTAATTTCTATTTGTTTTTATCTCATTGGTTAGTCAGTAATATCTAAAGCATTTTTGTTATTTTTAAAGACATTGCCATCGCCCGTCAAGGAGGCTGCATTGTGCGATATTGAGATGTCGGAGCCGGATGATCTTATTCAAGAGCCCGCTGAGACCATGGTATGACTGTTAAATTTTTTTCCTAACACATACGTTAGTAATTATTATTTTATATAGTAAAATATCTTATTATTCTGTAGGTTATTGCCAGCCCGACAACCGCTTCTACCGAGTCTGCCAGCCTTATCGACAATCATGCTGCAACGCATCCTCAGATAAAGAGGCGATGTGATGAGGATGATCCTAATAGCGTAGCTGGGCGGGATGGGATGCGCCTCAGGCCAGCCAGCGCTTTAAAGCATTTATTATTATTTGTATATATGACATTAAATATATGATAGCCACATTATTATTTGTATATATGACATTAAATATATAATAGCCACATTATTTATGTTTTACATAATTTATGCATGTGTTTTTATTTCTCGAGATAATTATTAGTTTAACACTTCTACACAAAAAAAAAAAAAACAACAACTTAACATAAAATTTAAATTCATTACTATTTAAAGATAATACATGACACGTACAACATAATAATAAAATACTACACTCAACACATCAATGTGTTTGTTTAGTCACAATCGCCCATTATTCTGTGCTTCAACCATTTAAATTTCTCCTCCAACCTAATTTTTTTCTTCTTCTGCCTCTTTTAGTTTCTCCTGCAATGCCGCAAGTTGTTCTTGTAGTTTCACGATCTGGAGTTCGTATTCACCGGTCAAATTCCAAATGTTTAGAAAACATGATTTATAGTATTACCGATTAATGGTTTCATCATACCATTCATCAAAACCACATTTCTTTTTTGTCCTACCAATGAGAGAATAATACAAGACTATTAATTAACATGTTATATAAAAAGTATTAACAAATATTTCTTCAAAGAATAATAACTTACAACTTGTTTACACATCCAACATATGTGCCCCAGATTGCAGTTTGACCAATATGGCTTCAAAATTGCACGTTTGCCACGGTAACATCTTGGTACGTAATTACGTCCAAACATGTCGTAAAATTAATGAAAAGTTTTTATATTCATTTCGTTACGATGCGAATAATAACTAGAGTGCGTGAGGCTTTTATAACCAGCTATGAGTGATTTTAAGTTACATAACGCATATTGGTAAGGCGTTATGTTTCGCGTGATAATATATCTTTAGGGTACAAGTGCGTCCAGCTTTTTCAGGTCATCAGCTTTTTCAGTTCGACAGCTTTTTCAGGTCGATATGACAATACACATAGCGCATATTGGTGAGGCGTTATGTTTCACGTGATAATGATTCTTTTGGGTACAAGTTGGTCCAGCATTTCAGCTCAGTAGCTTTTGCAGGCCGACAACTATTTCAGGTTGACATGACAATACACATAGCGCATATTGGTGAGGCGCTATGTTTCGCGTGATAATGATTCATTCGGGTACAAGCGGGTCCAGCATTTCATGTCAATAACTTTTTCAGGCCGACAACTTTTTCAGGTCGACATGACAATACACATAGCATATACTGGTGAGGCGCTATGTTTTGCGTTCTTACAGGTCGACATGCAGCTTAGTTCTTCTTAAGTTGAACCAAGAAATCAATATTCAAATACCATTTGAAGAACCAGAACAACATCCAATTCAGAAATGCCACTAACATTTAATAAGTGGTTTACGAAGAGGCAAAAAGGTAAAGGTAGTTCTATAGATCCAAATGGAACACATCATAACACAATCGATCCCTATCTTGAAAAAAAATATGCTAGGTTGCTATATTGATTTGGTTGATGACAAGTGATATGGTGTTCTGCGTCCCTTGGAAAATAAACCTATCAATATACACACTGATCTCAAAGTTGCAGGGCAATTGAGGGCGAAGCACATTCTACAAAGCCTGAAGATATGCGAATTTGGGGCGAAAAACTACAATGGGTTCCCTTTTACTCAAAACGATGTGATTATGAAGTACTATGTCATTGGCATGGGCTTGTTGTACCACAAGCACTGTTTGCAACCTTCCAAACAAACACACACAAATTGTTGTTCATCATGCAATGGAGATTCTAGAGATGGAAAAGGCACTTGTTGTTCATCATGCAATGGATGATCTTAACCACCTGAAAGGAACAGAGGATCAGTACTGTGATTTATTAGAAAATGAAAAATTTCATAGAGACAATGATTATCCTATTTTCCCAACAGTTGTCGAGTGGGAGATGCTACCTAAGTTTCTACCACAGACGTTGGACGTAAGAGCCCCATATTGTTATAGAAATCAAACAAGTGGTCTTATTGATGATGGCGACGATACGAAAAATGTGTGTCAACTAGGGCCTAGATTACAATTCGCTTGGTCTCGAAGGATGCGTAAAAAATTTTGATGAAGAAGATGAAGTCGGTGACAATGAAATAGTGCCAGACAGTGATGATAATGGCGAATAACAATTGTTTTTTATTCCTTGGGGTGTATGTTAAATTGTTGTATCGAGTCTTTAATTCTAACTATCAATTAGATGTAACCCCATTGGAAACATAATTTTATTTCATACATTTTGCAACCTGAACATTTACATAAATTTAGTACAATGATATTACTCCAATAAAACACTACGTTTATCCTAGATAATTGGGCGCATTGGATAAACTGCCACCTGGAGCTGAATTACCACCGCTTCCCAAACTAACTGAAGGACATTTACGGCGGTCGTGTCCTGTCTGGAAACATATGCCACGTTTACGTGCATACATGGTATCACCAACATCCATTTAGTTCCGTATACACGTTCTTTTTTGCACTTGCCGTTGACACACATAATCCTTGGTACACACCATTTTAAATGGTTCCGGCTACCAATAATGCGCAGCACCCACTACTATCCGCTATAGGTGTTTAAGTATGTAGCAACACCATATTCTTTATCAACGTACCTCGTTACTGCGAAACCTGTATGTTGAAAGCACTTCATGGCATGTGAGCATGGCAAGTGATAGATTGACCATTTTCCACAGGAGCATAATCTTCTGGCTTCATTGCCGGTGTGTGTATTATTTCCACGGTTGTGATGCAGACCAGTGCGAACTTTAAAAATATTTCGCTTGCTGCAATACTACAAAAATGGATGCCACTGTGCTCGTTTCCTATATTTCTCAAACTATTTCATTGGTTGTGGCATAAATTCAACACCTCTTTTCATCGATGGCGATGCACCTCTAAATCTTTCAACAAACCTCGTCGTCATCTGCTTGAATGACATCCGCACCATGACAGTGACTAGCAATTCACGTGTAAACTTCAATAACCCATTGTAAGACTCTGACACATTTGTAGTCAGAATTTTTCATCTTCTACCACCATTCGCATGCAAAGTCCACTTGTCAAGCTCATGTCACATCAACCAACGATAGGCTTCTGGGTCTTCCTACCTAATCAATTCCCCTCCTGAATTTTCACTCTTGGTGATCTGTTGCAGCCATCCACATTAAATCATGCAATTACTTGTTCGGATAAGCCCTCTGAAAGTTGGCCTTCAAGTGCCTAACACAATAATGGTGGTAGGCATACGGTTCCTGCCATGCATGCAAATTTTGTAAAGAACTTAAAATATCGCCAATGCCGATTAGATATTAGACAAGTACCTGAATGCTGTTTGACAACGTGGTCCTTCAAGTGGTTCAAAAACAATGTCCACATCTCTTGGCTTTCATTGGCACAAATAGAAAATGCTAGGGGAAATATACTTCCATTAGCATCTACAGCAACGACGATCAACAAGTTAATATCATACTTTCCATAGTCATGAGTGTCGTCTATGGATATTACCGACCGATAATGCACAAAACCATCAATGGCCGGTTTAAATGCCTAGAATACATATCTAAAAATGTATTATGGTATTCCCGGACTCCGCTCAAGCTTCTATTCAACAAGAGTCCCGGGGTTAAAGTGTTGCAATGCAACCATGTACCTGGGTAGAGCTGCAAATGACTTATCCCAGTTACCATAAACAATTTCAAACCCATGTTTACGCTCGAGAAGTGCCTTTCTTTTGGTAATAGTACATCCATATACTTGGTGGACAAATGTTATACATTCTTTGATCTTGTATCTTATAGACGCTTCAAAATGTGGAATCAAGATAAAAGAAATCAAGTCAACATCCAAGTTAAAATGATTCTCACTGAATGTGTCCATTTCAAAATTGTGGGTGCCAATGTATGTCCCCACAATCGACATATTTGTTTTCAACTTTCTCGTACGCAGCATCCAATTACAATCTTGAAACCATCTACGACAAATCACCTTGGTTACTTCCGGAGATGACTCATGAACCACGATTTCACGACACTCTTTTATGGTGTACATTTCCACCGCCTTCCTTAGGCGCACTTTATCAGCAAAAAGCATGCCCTTTGACAGCACCTTTGCTCTAGATTCATCCCACATTACTGTCCGAATTTCGTCAAGATCCCTTGTGAGACATCGACATTTGACATAGTTGGCAACTAATCAAGGTAGCGAACATCCCTTGAATGAAACGACACATGAGACTCGTCCACTCTTGGTCTAACGGGAGGTGGAGCATGCTCCCTCGTCAAATAAGGTTCATCATTCTCGTCCTCTTCACCGTCACCCTCATCAGGGAAGGGTGTGTCATCTCCAGACTCGTCTATCATCTTCCTGACTCTACGCATCTATTAGGTTCCGATTAAATATGTTATTTTCGGGCAATTGACTACGGACATGACCTTCAAGTTGCTCGTTTGTACTACAAAACTAATAAAATAATGAATTTTTCAAATTCATCCAAACTTTACATATAGACTTTATCACTTCACTTACAAATCATAATGTGTTGATATCCCATGATGCACATTATCCCGTTGGTGATGACTCCCGAATGGACCACCATGATCTAACACACTAAAGCTAGGCATATTCCAACTGTCCGTTAGTTCATAACTTGTAAAATTCATATCTAGCCGGTATCCCCTGTGGAATACATGAGTGTTAATACAAATTCAATACATAAAAATAAATGTCGTAACACAAAGGAAAATTGAAGTTTACCACTCTGCTAGTGGATTATGTAAACTTGGGGAGAAATTATGTGCTCGCTCCCCATTCGCCCGTGGAGATAAGTTTAGATCATGCCAAACTTTTTGACTCGGAACCTGGTAAGCTAAAACTGCTCCAAAATAATCACTCGATGATTGAGTGATATCCCTACTTTGCGGAACCTCATTATTGCGAACGTCTTCAGTCTTGACGTACATTTTCAACATTTTTATCTCAAGAAGGTGTTCATCTGGAGTCCTCAAAAAATCTGTCAGAGTTTCGTCGTCTTTGATGTTAAACTCAGGATAACAAGCAACCCCTTGCGGAGTAACAGAATATGAGTATCTTCCGGTTACTTTAATATTCATCGAACGTTTGCTCTCACTCAATTTTTTACATAACAATAATACCAATCTATCATACCCCATTGTAAGTGGCAACTTAACATGACACTGTGGAGAACAACTATAGCGTACTGAGTTATTCTCCGCCACAATCTCACTCCCCCAATATAATGAAACCTAATTTTTCTTTCTTCGGTCATTATGACAAAATGCAAAATAACTTGATGAACAAATATTCCGTAAGACTTGAAGGATCTTGAATGGATTTTTACCAAATTCTGAAATTTCTTAAATTAGAGAAAAACTAGTCCAGAGATTTAATTATTTATATATAGCGCATGCAAAATAGGCGTTATACCCATATGAATTATTGGTAGGTCAGTTAAATGCAAATAAATTATTGGCGAGGCCACATTTTATATATAGTGTGATTAGTCATCGCCCTATATCTTAATGGACAAAATTTCCATTAAGGTATGGTGCGGTAAATAACCGCGCTATGTATAAGCCAATTTTTTAAACCTATTTGTATTTGATTGAGTCCAAAAGAACTTCCGAACTCATAGTAATAGCCAGCTGTCTTATTGGAAAGAGAGATGTAATAATGCGAATATTTATACAAGAACTACCTGTCACGTCTCGAAATTAAAAATTTCTCACATGGGTCTCAAGCTCTATTTTACTAACAAGTAATTAGAGAACATTTCAACGTTTAATCTCCTATAAAGCTCAGTTGATCAGATGGGGAAACAATACGTAGAAAAGAAAGAAAGATGGCTAATTTCATTGAGGATACGAAGAACAAGATTCAAGATCTGTTCGTATACCTAGTTTCATGTGGAAAATCTTCTAAAGGTAAGAGTTGAAAACTATATTTTCTGGAAAACTTTGCCTTTTTTTCTTAATTTTCATGTTAGAGATTCCCTTTTTTTGGGGGCGTGGTGGTATGGGAAGTGATTTGGGATGGATGTTAAATGGATTTTTATTTCAGTGTAATAATTTTTTCACACTATTAGTGAACTTTTACATGTGATAACATGTTAGCTTCCATTATTTTGACCAAATTATCAATTGGAGTACTAGTTAGCTAAGAATTTTACGTGTAATTACTCAATGATTTAAATTATATACACTAATATATAATAAGTTTTTACACAACCAGTGTGATTTAACCTGTTATAACTTATCATTTGTTCCAAGTTATAAACCAAATGCTTCTTATTAAATGGAATTATGTGTAATTAACTTTTAAGCAACCTTTCTTTTTACATCGTTAATGTTTATAGAACTTAAATTCTTACTTAATTAACAAGTGACTTAGTCGGCGTTTTCACATAAGAATTGTGAAATTTTAGAAAAAAATATAAAAATCTTCAACTGAAAATGATATTTGAAAATTAAAGTTGTGTTTGGGAATGAATACATTTTGGAGTTGTTTCTGAATTTTCATAATTGATTTGAAGCGAAAATTTAAAAAAATAATTTTGAAGTTTTTTAAATTTTTAAAAAATTTCAAAATTCAACTTCGAGTGAATTCAAAAAAAAGTGAAATTTTTTTTTATGGCCAACCGGCCCCTTAATCATTGTATAAATATTTTTACACACCATCAACGTATAGAATATAAACTCCTGTTCATTTTGTTTGACAAAGGGCCAGCAAAAGATGTAGCAGAAAACTTCCAGGAAAATGGTGGACTGGTAATTATAGATGCACCAGGAAATGTACCAATAACACCAATTACAGATGAACAAGGAAATAATGCAGAGGAAGAGCAGCAAGATTTTGCAATATTCCCACCTGGAGATCCAAGAAACAATATAATATATGATCAACCAGAAAATAATACTAGTGATGAACCAGCTGCAGGAAATGAACAATATTATGTGCCGCCTGTAAAACCTGAAGGTAAAGCAAACGTTCCTAGAGCTCCAGCCAGACGAGTGCCTCCTAAGGGCGAAACTGGTTGAAATAATACAGTCCGACCTCTCCGTAACAACATCTTTGTGTAACGGTCATTTATTATAAAAGTCTAGTTTTCTTGAAACTGATATTTTATGTTATGTTATTATATATATTCTCTATAACAGCATTTTACAATAACATTCAAAAAAATATTGGAACAAACGCGGCTGTTATAGAAAGATTTGACGATATTACTCCCTCTGTCCCAATTTAGATAATATTCTTTTCTTTTAAATTAGTTCAAAAAAAAATGATGTATTTCTATATTAAGTAATAATTCAACTTTAATTTTTTTTTTAACCTTTAATGAGATGATTTTTAGCCACATAAATTTTTATGGTTTATTTTAGACCATAGAAGTCATGTGACCAGGTAAAGTTGATGCCATGTGACCAAGAGGTCACAAGTTCGAGTTGTGAAAATAGTCTCTTGCAGAAATGCACGGTAAGGCTGAATACAATAAACCTTCGTGGTCTGGCCCTTCCTCGGATCCCGCATATAGCGGAAGTTTAGTGCATTGTGCCTTTTTTTTTAGACCACAAATTTTAGAAGTGTTCCTTTATTTTTGAAACGTCGTATCGAATCAAATATTTCTCACATAAATCCTGCATATGGGGATGGATTCTTTTCATTTTCTTTTACTTTGTATTTGATAGAAAATAGGCATAAGTGCAATGGAAGCAATCACCCAAGACCAAATAATCTTACATGTAAGCTAGATAAATATAATCACTAACGAGATAGAAACACTAACCTCTTGAAGTTACTGCACAAATCTTCAATGATATTCACGCTATCCAAGTCTGCAGTCTTCTACTGTGTATCCTGAATCTCTACTAACGTGATACTTGAGTGGCAAGTATTTTTATTCAAGAAAAATAGTATCCTTTTTGAGAGTTATTCGGCAAAAAACAGAAGAGAATCAGAAGCTTTGCTTCTGTTTTGCTTATATTCTTCTTTCACTTTTTTTCACGTTTTTTCCTCTTCTGTTCCTTCACCTTTTTGTTTCTTTTTGTTTTTTAAAAAAAAACGTTTTTTTTTGCTGCCTATTTGGTTTCATAAGACCAAAACATATTTGAAGTCTTAGTAGTCAAAACGTGTAGGAGTCTACTACGTACCAAAAATGTGTAGCAGTCTCCTAACCCACCAAGGATACTATTTTCTTATTTAATTTCCTCGTTCTAGAATATTAAGGCACAGTAGGGACCACAGATTTAATAACGAGGCTTCCTATTGTGGTATTAATTCGGAATATGAATGAATTAATCCTACCACAATAAATTACAATTTATTCCACTAGAAAATTGTAATTGTACTCCTCAGTTTAATTTCGAAATCATTCATTAAAACTTATTTAGCTCCCCGTGTTAAGATTACAAATACCAATCAGATAAATTAAATTACTGACAATTTAATTCATCGACTAATTTAATCCTTTATACTTCCGCTTAACTTATTTCATGTGACGGATACAAAATTCACCTGCAGGATTTTCACATGAAAACTTTCAAGCATCCATAAAGGGGTATCATCAATCTCAATGGTCAAGACACGGATTCTATCAACTAATTATTATTTCACAAATGCACTTTGCCATTATTCAATTTACCAGGAATACATTAACTCGCAGTTGAGTCGTACCTTTTAATAAATCAAAATAATGAACGAAGCACATTGATCATAATAATTATATCAAGATTAAGAGTATAAGAATATTCAATGAGCTAGAGAGATAGTTTTATATATTCAGTACAAAAACACTTATCTCCACTTGGTCCGTTCAATACACAAAAATGTACTAGCATAAGAAGTCGGAACTAAACCATTCCCATAATCAAGATAGATTATAATTTAATCTTATGCTACAATCATCAAGATGTTTTGCCCAGTTTCATCTTTGATTGTGAACATTAACTTTATAACTTATAAGAACTGATAATTTAATCTTCCGCGCATGAGCTAAAACTCCATACACTAAATCGTCTACTATATAAGTAAAGGGCACACATATGAACAAATGATCTATTTGAATTAAGACTTCATTGAATTGAATAAATAAATAAATAATTGTTCCAATAAATAAAATATAATACTATAATCAATCCACATGGTTAATAGTATATCCTAACAATCTCCCACTTAGACTCATAACCATGCATCTACAACTCTAATACCCATTTCTTCTACATGCTTGTCAAAAATCTTCTGCGGCAAGCTTTT